>BPLR01003597.1:0-151360 GCA_021605095.1 Caerostris extrusa | reverse complement strand
CTGCTTTGTACAAACTACAATAAAATTCAATATAAAAACAGGCCAGCCTTCTTGTAAATCGTCTGCTTTTATTCGCATGTTGTTTAAAAATTAAATTCATTATAGAATAATACGTTCTGAATAATAATACGTAATACGTAATAATATATAATACGTTCTGAAACCACACCACATTTAAAAAAAAAAAAGCAGACGATTTTTTTAAAACTAATCCCTTAATTGTAAAATATAATTTTTATTTGTTTTTATAGATATTTTTCATGTTTAATTGGTTAGTGATAGTCTATTAATAGCATGTTGTTTAAAATAAAATATAGTAATACTATAGAATAAAAATTACTATAAATGAAATAAAATTCTGAAACTATAAATAAAATTCTGAAACTACATTACTTCTAAACAAATGAAAGCAGAAAGACGATTTTTAACAAAACCCCCTTAATTGTAAAACATAATTTTTATTTCGTTTTTATAATTATTTTTCAATTAAGTGATTGTTATTTGCAAGTTTAATGAATACTTTATTTTGCAAGTTTAATAAATATTCAAATTATACGAAAAACAAATGCAATTTGCATGGTTCTGTTTGAACACAAAATTTCATCGTCGTCTGACATTTATCCCAAGCGATCACCTTTAGATCTATTTGGAACATTATGCAATACACATTAAACAAATGAAGAATAAAGAGCGCGAAGAACGACGCCCCCGTGTTGAAAAGAGGCTGCAGCTCACGATTTATCTCTTTTGTCACTTCCTGCCAGAGCACATGGATGGGAAGTGACATCACGGAAGTCACGTGATCTTCCCCTCAGCAGCAGCGGGACACCAAAACAAGAATCTTCCATCCAGCTCTTTGAGGCTGATCACAAACCGAAAGGCTCTGCTCAGAGCAGGATTCGCAGACGATTTTTCTTGTGTAAACATTCTTATTCTATTTTGTTCTTTTTTTCCTTCTTCTTGTGTTTCATTTACACATTTGTTCGTGAATCAGGTGCCGATGCTTAAGAACATGTGCTCCACTACTCTTGGATATGCTTTTGTGAAAATGGTTTCAAGTGTGTTAGAAAATGAAAGCGCCTCTTCGGCAGACGATCTTGTGGAATAGAATTTTTGTAGTGATTACTTCCCCCCCTCAAGTCTGGTGTCGGCTGCGAAGTCTGTTCGGAGCTCTTTGACAGCCAGTGCACACCCCCAAGCCATTCGACTTGCGACAGTGTCACATGGTTGCGAATCTCTCTGAGTTGCATCGCGGGTGAGTCTCTATGCTTCCATTTCTTAGAATTATTTCTTAAGTTTATTTTTTTCTTTCCCCATCTTCGAATCTTTGGAAAGTACATTCCAAAGTTCTGATTATAATAATAATAATAATAAATAAGATAATGTATTAAATTATTGATTTATATATTTTGTTACATTTCATTTTGCAAATTAAAATGTTTCAAACTATTTACGGAGGATAGAACATTGTCAATTTAAAATTGTCTTAATATTCCATCTTCGAATCTTTGGAATTCCGAAGTTCTGATTATTATAATACCAATAAAGAAAAATATAAAGTATGAGATGAATGATTTTTATATTTTGTTGCATTTATTTATTTATTTTTTTTCCTAATAAATTCTACATTTGTATACGTTTAGGAATTATTTAAAGTAATATTGGAAATGCATTTATTTTCGTAAATTCAAATGTCTCAAACGATTTTCGTATGATTTTATTGATTGATTGATTATTATTTATTTATTTATTATTTATGTGATCATTTATTTATTTTTTTCCATCTTCGAATCTTTTGGAAGTACATTCCGATAGTTCTGATAATAATAATAATAATAAAAATAGTAATTATTAACATAAAAGTAATAAATTAATGATTTTTATATTTTGTTACATATATTTATTTTTTTAAAAAATGAATTCTGCTTTTGCATACTTTTGAAATTATTTAAAGTAATATTGGAAATGCATTTATTTTCGTAAATTAAGACGTTTCAAATGAGTTTCGAGGATTTTATTTATTTATTTATTTATTATTTATTATTTATTTATTGATTGATTTATTGTTTTTGATTATTTATTTTCTTTTTTTTTTTCCATCTTCGTATCTTTGGAAGGTACATTCCGATAGTTCTAATTATAATAAAAATAATAATTATTTTTAAAAAAATAATGTAAAAGTAATAAATTAATGATTTTTATAATGCGTCACATTTATTATTTTTTTTCTTTTGTATACTAATAAGTTCTGCATTTGTATACGTTTTGGAATTATAATATTGGAAATGCATTTAATTTTCGTAAATTAAAAAAATTTAAAACAAGTTCGGTATGATAGAGCATTGGCAATTTAAATTGTCTTAAAGAATACTTTTTTTTTCTTTCCTGCATTTGTATTTTTTCATCTTTGAATCTTTGGAAAGTACATTCCGAAGTTCTGATTATTATAATATTAATAATAAAAATAAAAGCAATAAATGAATTTTATATTTTGATTTTTATATTTTGATTTTGGATAAAAGTTTTTGCATTTATTTTCTAATAAATCCTGCATTTGTATACGTTTTGGAATTCTTTAAAGTAATATTAGACTTTTATATTGTGTTACATTTATTATTTTTTTCGGGATTGACGTTTAATGTTTCAAACGAGTTTTGGAGGACTTTATTTATTTATTATTGATTGATTGATTTTTTATTTTGATTGTTTATTTATGTTTTCCATCTTCAAATCTTTTTGGGAAGTACATATTCGATCGTTCTGATTATAATAAAAAATAATAATAAATACCATAAAAATAATAAATGAATGATTTTATATTTTGTTACATGATTTTTTTCTAATAATTTCTTTATTTGTACATGTTTTGGTTTTATTTAAATAATATTGGAAATGCATTTATTTTTCGTAAATTAAAAATGTTTCAAAAGAATTAATCTTTGGAAAGTAGATTTTATTTTTTATTTGTATTTTTTTCCTACATTTTTTTCATCTTCCAATCTCTGAAAAGTCTTTTTCTAGTTATTATAATAATAATAATAATATAAAGTATTAAATAAATGATTTTCATATTTTGTTACATGTATATTTTTTTCTAATAATTTCTGCGTTTTTTTGGTTTTAGGAATTTATTTAAAGTAATATTGAAATGCATTTGGCAGTTAAAATTCTTAGTAAATTAAAATGTTTCAAAGTACATTCCTAGATTTATAATAATAATAATAATAAAAATATTATAAAAGGAGTTACATGTATTTTTTCCTAATTTTCTGTGTTTGGCATTTATTTATTATTGAAATGATTATTTTCGTATTTTATTGATTTCGGCGGATTTGGCAGTTTTTCTTATAAATAAGGTTTTTTTTTTTTTCCAATCCTCGCTCGAATCTTTGGAAAGTACATTCCGATAAGTTCTGATTATAATAATAATAATAATAAAAATATTATAAAAGCATAATAAATAAATGATTTTTATATTTTGTTACATGTTATTTTCCTAATAATTTCTGCGTTTGTACATGTTTTGGTTTTATTTAAAAAATAATATTGGAAATGCATTTATTTTCGTAAATTAAAATACTTGAAACGAGTTTCGGCGGATACAGCATTGGCAGTTAAAATTGTCTTAGTAAATAAGGTTTTTTTTTCCAATATTCGAATCTTTGGAAAGTACATTCCGATAGTTCTGATTATAATAATAATAATAATAAAATATTATAAAAGTAATAAATAAATGATTTTCATATTTTGTTACATGTATATTTTTTCCTAATAATTTCTGCGTTGTACATGTTTTGGTTTTTATTTAAAATAATATTGGAAATGCATTTATTTTCGTAAATTAAAATATGTTGAAACGAGTTTCGGCGGATACAGCATTGGCAGTTAAAATTGTCTTAGTAAATAAGGTTTTTTTTTTTTTTTCCAATCCTCGCTCGAATCTTTGGAAAGTACATTCCGATAGTTCTGATTATAATAATAATAATAATAAAATATTATAAAAGTAATAAATAAATGATTTTCATATTTTGTTACATGTATATTTTTTCTAATAATTTCTGCGTTGTACATGTTTTGGTTTTATTTAAAATAATATTGGAAATGCATTTATTTTCGTAAATTAAAATTTAGAAACTTTCGAAACGAGTTTCGTAAAAGCGGATACACATTCCGATAGTTCTGATTGGCAGTTAAAATTGTCTTAGTAAATAAGGTTTTTCCAATCCTCGCTCGAATCTTTGGAAAGTACATTCCGATAGTTCTGATTATAATAATAATAATAATAAAATATTATAAAAGTAATAAATAAATGATTTTCATATTTTGTTACATGTATATTTTTTTCTAATAATTTCTGCGTTGTACATGTTTTGGTTTTATTTAAAATAATATTGGAAATGCATTTATTTTCGTAAATTAAAATACTTGAAACGAGTTTCGGCGGATACAGCATTGGCAGTTAAAATTGTCTTAGTAAATAAGGTTTTTTTTTTTCCAATCCTCGCTCGAATCTTTGGAAAGTACATTCCGATAGTTCTGATTATAATAATAATAATAATAAAATATTATAAAAGTAATAAATAAATGATTTTCATATTTTTGTTACATGTATATTTTTTCCTAATAATTTCTGCGTTGTACATGTTTTGGTTTTATTTAAAATAATATTGGAAATGCATTTATTTTCGTAAATTAAAATACTTGAAACGAGTTTCGGCGGATACAGCATTGGCAGTTAAAATTGTCTTAGTAAATAAGGTTTTTTTTTAATCCTCGCTCGAATCTTTGGAAAGTACATTCCGATAGTTCTGATTATAATAATAATAATAATAAAATATTATAAAAAGTAATAAATAAATGATTTTCATATTTTTGTTACATGTATATTTTTTTCTTCTAATAATTTCTGCGTTGTACATGTTTTGGTTTTATTTAAAATAATATTGGAAATGCATTTATTTTCGTAAATTAAAATACTTGAAACGAGTTTCGGCGGATACAGCATTGGCAGTTAAAATTGTCTTAGTAAATAAGGTTTTTTTTTCCAATCCTCGCTCGAATCTTTGGAAAGTACATTCGATAGTTCTGATTATAATAATAATAATAATAAAATATTATAAAAGTAATAAATAAATGATTTTCATATTTTGTTACATGTATATTTTTTTCTAATAATTTCTGCGTTTGTACATGTTTTGGTTTTATTTAAAAATAATATTGAAATGCATTTATTTTCGTAAATTAAAATGCTTGAAACGAGTTTCGGCGGATAGAGCATTGGCAATTTAAATTGTCTTAAAAAATAAGTTTTATTAAAATTTTGATTATTTAATTTTATCATATTAAAAAATTATTATAAAAGCAATTAATTTATTATTTTATACTTTGTTACACTTTAAAGATATTTTTTTCCCCAATAAATTGTAAATTATACAATCTAATATTATTTCAAGTTATATAAGAGATGTATTTATTCTAAAAATTTAAAAGGGAAATATTGTCAAATCATTTGTAACAAATTGTAAAAAAAATTTTTTTTTTTCTATAATTTTTATTCTACAGTTTCGATTATTTTAATTGTAATCGCATTACATTTCGTTAATGTCCCCATTGAATGTATACATAATACTTTAAAAATAAGTAAATTCTTTTTATATTTATTTTAAATTTTTGTTATGCTTACTTTAATAATAGTGAAATGCGCCTGAATTTATTTTACAATGTGGGCACAAGAAAAATATTTTTATAATATGAATATGAAAAGTCGAATGTGTTTTTGTTTCCGATTTCTCCCCCCCTTATTTATTTTTTTTTCTTTTTACAAGTGTTAGTTTTAGATATGATATATGAAATTGAACTGGGAAGTTTAAATGCGAAACAAAAACGTACTGGAGATATCAACCATTTCCTTATAAGCTATAGTGAAAAACATTCGATATTAAGTAAAAAAAAAAATTTTTTTTTTCATTATTGTTATTTTATAATAAACTATCTTCCATACACATATATTTTATTAGAGAATAGCATTTTCAAAATAATATATCTGAATATTAGATTCAAAACTGTTGTAATTAATCAGATTTCAATGTGACACTATTTCTCCCCTATAAAAAAAAAAGCATTAATTGTAAATATCTAAGTTGAGACTTAATTTTGAATGAAAATATTATGTATGACGTATGATGTTTTGTATAAGTATACGTATAGTGGTATGTATGATGTATAATGTTTTGTATAAGTGTACGTATAGTCGATGTATGATGTTTTGTATATGTATACATATAGTAATAACTATGATGTATGATGGGTTTTTTTTGCAGTGGTATATGTGATATTTTGTATTCAAAGAAAAAAGAAAGTTTAATGCTTTGTGTATTTATGTTAAAATTAAACTCGTTTGTCATTAACAAAATTTCAAATAAGATAATTATAAAAATTTGTAGTTTAATAAAGCATCAATAATAAGATCAATGCGTGCTGTTCTGTTATTTCTCAAAAATTTTTGCTATTTCTATTTCCAATTTCTGCTATTTCTCTAAAACTCTAAAAAAGTGCTAAAAATACTTCAATTTTTATACATAGTTAAAGATGAGACAATGTATAATCTTTTATAGAGGAATGATTGGATAGATTTAGTTTCTTAAATAGATTTATCACTTCAGACCAGGGGTCTCCAAACTTTCCAGCCTTAGGGCCGTACTGTTTACTCCATTAAGTACCAAGGGCCAAAACCGTTTTCATTTTTTTGCCATTATCTATTCTAGACTAGTCACCGAGTACGCGCTCTGAACGAGCAGTCGCTTGCTAAATTCGCTGGTTCAATTACTACAATCTCTTTTTTAATAATTGGTACAAGTAAAATTGATCCACAACTACAAACTAGTCAGTGAAAAATCACAATTACATAAATCTCATTAGTATTTTTTTTACAAGTACAAGTTTTTTCACCCGCGGTTTCATTCGCGTTCATTTAGCTTTTCCGTTCCTGAGTGATTTTCAGGATAAAAATCATATGTTTGATTCAGGATATATACATTCCAAACATCGATATACATACATATGCGATACTCTTTACCCCAACATAACTACCGAGGGATGTTCACTAGTTTATAATGTTAGTGGGATTCATTTCAATTATTTGTTATGCTTAAGTTCAATTTTCTGCGCATTATGCTTGTCATTAAACTTTTCCTAGCAAGTCAATAAAACCGAGTTATTATCATTCATCATTTTCATCATTATCATCATTTTTTTTTTATCTAACTTATTACAGCAACAATAAGCTATTCGCTGTCGCGGGCCATAGTTTGGAGACCCCTGCTTTAGACTATCTTTTACTAATTTTTTTTTCTAGTTTATTTTTAACAGATGTTTATCTTTAAGAAATACTTCTTCACCCGCTTTTTTTTGAAGAGGTAGGGGTCGCGACTGTTTGAATACTTTTTGTGTGAAATTAAAATCGCATTTTTCATGAATATTTCAATGTTTATAAGAGATCGGAAAGGATGTGTTATACATTGTATATATTCGAAAACCTTTCTCTTCGATAAATTTCAATTATCGCTGATACTTTCATTAAACCAAACTAGACAAAAGTTTGCATTGATGGATTACTATACAAACTTATCATTCTCAACTTTCCACCTCATTTAATTAAACTTATTCGCTCCTATCTTACTCATAGAATTTTTACTGTTAAAGTAAACAAAACTCTCTCTTCCATTAAAAATATTGTGGCTGGTATTCCATAAGGTAGTCAGCTTTCACCTCTTCTTTTCTCTATTTTATTGCTGATATTCCAACTAATTCTAAACTCTTAATTGTTATCTCGCCGATGATACTGCAAACCTTTGCAAAAATAAAAACACTCATTTCTTAGCTATCACCCTTACTGATCACCTTAAAGTTCTCAATAACTGGTTCAGTACATGGAATATTTCTTTTCATGTAGACAAGACTGAAGCTGTTTTCTTCTCTATTGGAAATAAACAAAAAACTTGTGATTAGGATCAACAATCATATTATCCCTGGGAAGAGTCAAACTCAATAGTTAGGAGTTATTCTGGTTTAGCATTTTACTTGGAAACAACATTTTCTGTGCAGCTAAATTTCGTATTGCTTTCAGAAAACTCTACCCACTTATAAATAGAAATTCTGCCATGACCAGGGATAACACAATTCTTCTTTATACTGCCATGCTTCGCCCCATTCTCACGTACGCCCGGTCTGATCCCATGCAGCTCAATCTAATTTTAAAACTATCGAAACTTTACATACTATCGCTATCCGCCCAATGACCTCTGCTAAAAGACCTTCGTGCGCAATTCTGATATCCATAAAGCTATTCACATTCCTTCTTTTTAAAAGAGTTTCTTAAAAACTGCATTAAATCTTTTGACACGCTTTTGAATCTCGAAAATACTGCCATCCAGGAGATGGACTCTTACATTCCCAATTAGGATTGAGAACGTGTGCGCAAAATTTTAATTTAATTTTTCAAATATTGTTTCTTTTCTTTTTTTTGCTTATGATTGTAAGCTAATTTTATTCTATTTGTAAATATTTTCTCTGCAATGTTCAGTGTTTCAACTGTATTGACCCTGTCCAACGGAGATGGAGGCCAAAGGGGTTAAATAGCCCCAAAAAGAATACGTCAACCAGTCAAACCTTCCAAATTAAATAAAATGTATGTGTTTTGAGGGCAGCTATCAAATCAATTGTTTCTGAATTTAACAAAAGTTGTTGAACACTTTCATAGCAGAATGGCTCTCTTGAACTCAATAGTTCGGGAATCGTCTTCTTATCAAGCGAGGATCGGAAATGGCATTATATCCCTCAACGTATCGTTATTTATTTTTACTCATTGCATGTATTCGATTTATTTGGATAGGAGGAAACTTTTTATAGATAATAGATTAATGTTTTTGCACACGGCGTTGCCAAAATTTCCTTCTGAAACGGTTAACGTATTCTTTTGAAGCTATTTGGCTCCTGGGGCTCCATCCCCGATAGGACAGGGTAAAGACAGTTGAAACAATGAAAATTGTCCGGAATATATTTACAAATACAATGAAATTAACTTACAATCATAAGCAAAAGAAAAGAAAAGAAAAATATTAAAAATTAAATTAGAAATTTTGTGCGCACGTCTTAAATCATCATTGAGAACGTAAGAGTCCATCTCTTGGATGGCAGTGTTTTCGTGATTCATAAGCGTGTAAAAAATTGAACAGAGTTGTGTTTGAGAAAATCTTTTAAAAAAGAAATGTGAATAATTTCATAGAGATCAGAATTGCGCACGATGCCTTTAGCAGAGGTCATTGGACGGAGAGTGATATCTTGTAAAGTTTCAAGCGTTTTTAAGTTAGATTGAGCTGCACAGGACCAGACGGGGCCGTGATCAGACCGTACGTGAGAATTAGGAAAGTATAAGAATAATATAAAGAAACAATAAGAGAAAGTATAAGAATAATATAAAGAAGAATTTCGTTATCCCTGGCCATTGTAGAATTTCTATTTATAAGTGGGTAGAGTTTTTTGAAGGCAATACGAAATGTAGATTTGGCTGCACAGAAAATGTGCCTTATGATAGGATCGCCTTTGTTAAAAGGCAATTATTTTATTATTTCTTTTTTTTTCAATAAATTTTACTCATTTAAAAAAATATATGGCTGCTGTGGTTGATAAGCTAATTTTTAAAAAAATGCATTCAGATATTTTGTTATAAAATAAATCCGGATATGTTGTTGATATTTTTATTTAACCTTATCGAAAATATGAGCCAAAAACTGGAGAAAAGAAGAAATTAAATGTTGTGTTACATAATTTGCTAATTAAAAATAAGAACTCTTAGAAAGGCATTTATTAAAAATGCGAAATTATTTTATTTATTAAATTTTAAATACTATTTTCAGATATTGGTATTATTATTACTATTTTGTTATCGTTGTTTGAAAAAAAATCCTGAAAACTCCCACCTAGCAGCCTGATTATCGAGGCGAGACAGTGTCACAATCGATATCGAGCCTCCTCGTTTCTGACAGCAGTAACTGCAGCAATGCCTCCAACGAATTCGAAGCTTAGCTCTCTCCAAGCTAGCCCACATGCTTTAAGTTCGAATCCTGGCGGAGGCATGGATGTTTGTGAGTAGTCGGAATCCACGTTCGACTGTAGGTCCCGGTCTAATGAGCCTAAACTGTGCACAAAATGACCGTAGAGCGGCAACCCAAACCCATAAGCTAGCTGCGCAGGTTGCTACTGGGCCACGAGTCGAGCGCTGTTTACACGTTTGGAATTTATCAACCTAACTTAGGGGCTTTATAAAAATCAAGTTGACTGCCCTCATTCACAAGTCCAGTAAGTTATCCTCCCTTGTGCTACGTTTCTTTTAAATTATAACAACAACACTAGTGTAAGAAATTTAATTAGTATCACAGCGTATAGTAAACTACTGCTTGGACGACCGAAGGATCGTTTACAGTTCTTATAGGTTTGTCACAACGGTTTCCAACTGAATGATATTCATCTAACATTGAATCCTATTGACGGTTGGACTCTTCTAATTGAAGACGATTTCTGAGAGAGATTTTAATAATCTCATCTTATTTGAATAAAAATGGTCGTTTGTGAGGGCGCATCGAAATTTATTGGGGTAATTTTATTCAATTAGCAGGATTTTTATTATACAGTTTCAACTCTTTCGCTGCCGGTCACTTGAGGATGTACCGATAGTTGTTACACCGTTGTAGAAACGGGTCTTTCCCAGCAGGCGACTTCCTTATTATTACGAATACTCATTCAAAAGTGGTCATGAAATAGGATTCTATGCATCTGCTGATTGCTAAGCAATATTAAGGCCTTTCCTGATGAAATATTTTGACTGCGTGCTAGCGCGTGATAGGTATTAAAGATAGAATTATTTCTTAAATGCCACATTATGAGCCTGAATGTAAAAATGAGTCATCACTCGGGTACTCTTATAGAAGCTCAGCCGACACATGTGCAGTTTCATCCTCTGTTAGAGGCTTGTTTGAGGGCATTTTTTTTTTTTTGAGGGGCATATATGACATACCTTTACAACTTATATGACAAGATTTTCTAAAAATAACTAATAAAGCTATAAATTCGAAACGCCATACTTTTACAACTAGTTTCTAACCTTTACTCCACGCCAATACCAGAAGACACGCCTAACATAGAGTGGCAATTGAAATGGATGCGAAATGTTGAAGTGTAGCTCTAACCGCACGAACGCGTGACTGGCTACTGAAACATCAGCGCTGGCGCGAGATCGACAATAATAATAAATTTAGAGAAGCAGGAAAACTTGTACCTCTCACAATTTGTTCACAATTTGACGTTGGGATTGACATGTGTTATTATTTGTTTTGTTTTTTTTCATTTTTTTTTTTTTGTTTGTTTTAATCTAACATCATCATCATCATTGGCGTAACAGCCCTATGGTGGGCCAAGGCCGTCTGGTTACTGGCAGATTTCGAGACAGGAGATGTTTTTCTTTTTACGGGGTATGGTTGTCAGATCAACGCTCAAAAGCCATATTAAACTGGGACCTGCGTTTTTAAGTGGAATCCGAACCACTACAAACATTCATGGCATCGCCGGGACTCGAACCCGAAACCTGTGGCACTGAGAGCCAGAGCGCTAGCCACTCGGTCATCAGTCCCTTCTAACTTTAATTAGCATTCAAACTTCTCAATATTTTTATTTACTGTATTCTTATTTATATTTAATTTCTGTTAAAAAATGGCTTTGTAATTTCATTGGACTTGGACCCGAGGCACTACATCCAATACTCCACGACGATAACAAAGAGCTCCGTTCACCTGCGAACGAAGAGAGGATTACGAGCAATAGAGTTCATTCCGCATAACGAAAATTGTTCGTGGAGTATTTTAATGGAAGAAAAAGAAAGCCTATTAAAGTAATAAAGTTTTCGGAGGACGGCTTTAGAATGGAAATCTTTTCCTCAGCTAAACATGTGACCTGGATGCTGACGGATTCCAGGCTTCAGTTAGAGGTCATGAAATTTTAATTGTACGAAATGCGTTTTTTTTAATCTTCTAATGGACAAGAATCCCTCTCGCATGCATAATTTTTCCCTCATGCAGCTAGCAATACAGAGACAGTTATCTTTATGGCATAAGCAAGGAAAACAGACATCCTATGAGACTGGATAGCACCCTGTAGGGGATGTTGCGCCGCTGGTGATTACGCAAAGAAAGAGAATGTAGTTATTTATTATTATTTTTCTTTGGTGGTCACATAACACTGAGTATAGTTTGTGGTTTGGTTTGTAGCTCTACAGTCATCTTGTGCGCACTTTAGACTATTCAGACGGTACCTACAGTTTAACGTGGTTTACGAGCCACTATTATACATCACTGTCTCTAGTGCTGAGTTGCCCTTTTACAGTTTGGGAATGATATGGGTGAGAAGAAGTCTGATTGGGCTCTGTGAAGCTCTACGGTCATAAGAGACCGGGGCATACGGCTTAAAGTGGATTCGAACCACTACAAACGTCCATGGCACCGCCGGGACTCGAATCCGAAACCTGTGGCACCGAGTGCCAGAGCGCTAGATACCTGGCCATTCAGGCCCAAGTCCTCTCTTCGTTGCCATTTTTTTCACAGGATATACGAGTGTTCTTATAGAACACAAACCCCACCAATGCACAACAACGTAAAAATGTCTCAGTTTCGTGATGTATCTATCTTTACAATGACAACTAAGACTTCCCAACCTTCGTGTCGCACGCCAGCAAGAGCCAAGATAAATATTGCATGGCGTGAAATTCGAACTTCTTAGAAACGCTTAAGACTTCGTGTGTTTGAAGTTCTAATTTACATAAAATGAATAAACTTTTTATTTTATTTAAATGTTGATATGCATTTCATGTACTATTTTTTTTAAAATATTTATAATTGCGTTACGTAAAATTTTTAGCTTCCTTAAAGATAATTTTTTTTTTTCAATGCTCATCAGTTATCCTGGGAATTTGTAATTTATGTGCTGCACGAATCAATTTTTCTCATCAAATTTGGCCCAAGGAAGTAAAAAAAAAAAAAAAAAAAAAAAAAAAAAAAAAACAAAAAAAAAACAATCCGCGGCCTTCGAAAGTTGCTTCCAATTCTAGTATAATTGTGGCAGCGTGGGTATAAGTACCGACAGTCACTGTATTTGGTGGGAAATTTTCCGGTTTTCTCCCCTGAGACACGCAAATACTGGGCAGTCAACCATAAAGGTCTATCCAGAAAGCAATGCCCTCCCTTGATTTCGCACCGGTGGAATACACGAATCAAGACCCCAAAAACCACAGACTTCAGTTTCGAATTCTGGCGGTGGCATGGATATTTGTGAGTGGGTGGTTCGGAATCCACGTTAAACAGTAGATCCCGGTCCCCGGTCTAACTAGTTGGAAGGGTGCACAAAATCACCGTAAGCGACACACCAAACCAAAAAAGCAAGACCCAGTGATGCACCATAAAAATTATAAAAAACTCAACTGTATTGGTTTATTATCAGTAAAATATCACAAACGTGATTGAGAACGTAGTATTATGTTGGAATAGATGGCTTTTTAAATGATGACATAATGGAACCTATCCTTTTCTCCACCCCGTCCTATCTATTGTTGTGGGCCTGATGACCGAGTGGCTAGCGCTCTGGTGCTCGGTACCACAGGTTTCGGGTTAGAGTCCCGACTGTGCCTTGAATGTTTGCATTGGTTCGGAATCCACTTTAAACCGTAGGTCCCGGTCTGCTTCGCCCTCGTGTGACAAAATGACCGTAGAGCGACAAACCAAAACCAAACCTATTCGTTGCTGACCAAAGTGGTCTGATGGCCAATTGACTAGCGCTCTGGCCTTTGGTATCACAGGCTTCAGGTTCGAATCCTGGCGGTGGCATGGTTGTTTGTTGGTGGTTCGAAATCCACTTTAAACTGAAAATCGTTGTCTAATTAGCTCGAAGTGTGCACAAAACGACCGTAGAGTGACAAACCAAACCAAACCTTTTTGTTGCTGACCTAAGTGACCTGATAGCCAATTGACTAACGCTGTGGCCTTTGGTATCTCAGGCTTCAGGTTCGAATGTTGTTTGGTTGTTTGTTGGTGGTTCAGAATCCACTTTAAACTGAAAATCGCGGTCTAATTAGCTCGAAGTGCACAAAACGACCGTAGAGCGACAAGCCAAACCGAACCTTTTTGTTGCTGACCTAAGTGACCTGATAGCCAATTGACTAACGCTGTGGCCTTTGGTATCTCAGGCTTCAGGTTCGAATGTTGTTTGGTTGTTTGTTGGTGGTTCAGAATCCACTTTAAACTGAAAATCGCGGTCTAATTAGCTCGAAGTGTGCACAAAACGACCGTAGAGCGACAAGCCAAACCGAACCTTTTGTTGCTGACCTAAGTGACCTGATAGCCAATTGACTAACGCTGTGGCCTTTGGTATCTCAGGCTTCAGGTTCGAATGTTGTTTGGTTGTTTGTTGGTGGTTCAGAATCCACTTTAAACTGAAAATCGCGGTCTAATTAGCTCGAAGTGTGCACAAAACGACCGTAGAGCGACAAGCCAAACCGAACCTGTCTGTTGTTGACATATATCATTTTTCTTGCAAGTGAATTTTTTTTTATCGCGAGTAAGTATAAATTATTGCTACTAAGTACTAAATATTTTAAGTTTGATTTTGTTATTTCCGCTACAACATTGCGGTCTGCCCAGTTATAGGAATCACGTAGTCGAAAAGTAGTGCAGTGCATTGGATATTTTCAATCCAGTCGAAGTATTGATGGAAAATGAGTCAGAAGTTGACATAACATAAATGGCCCATGACTTAAATTTAAATGAATAATAAAATGTCAGTCGTTTAAGATCATCTTCTGAGTAAGTTTTATATCTTTTCCTGTGGACTTGACAATCTTATGAAGACTGATGTGCATTTATTCAATAGAAAATCGAGTGATTCCAATGAAAAAACACCCTTTATTTGTACTTTAGTTGCTATTTTACAGTTTTTGTAACTATGGCGAGTTCTTCCTTTTACAATTAGGGCGAATTCGTACCAATAATATGTTACAGGCTTTCTGAACTGCGTTTTCTTAGGATAATTATTTATAACCTGGAATCTTGGATAATGAGAAGGCGGATTCTCTTGCCAAAAAGGAACAACCATCATCCAAACGTTGTGTAAAGACATCTCTTTTCACTCGATGATACTGATGATCCGAGACTTTTTCCGGAACACTCTATCTGATAATTTCCGCGAAGGCATCTCATCTAAAACCTGGCTAAACATCCCTGATCAGCCCCAGGTTCAAAGCAGTTGCCCATTTCAGACTCCTGACGGGACATGATTGTTTGGCCAACCTATCGTCTTTTCGAATGAGAGTATTGTCAAGCCCATAATGCATGTTCTGCATTCTGGGAGAGGACATAGATTCATCCCATCTTCCTGTCTGCCCTGCACTTGCTTCCTCTACTGTGTAGGGTCGTTACTGGGAGGCTAGGGCCTTTATGGGCTAAACATGTCACTATGATTTTCTTCGTTTCTCGTTGTTGTTTTATGTTCCTTATGTTTTCTTGTTGTTATGTTCCTTGTGTTGTTGTTTTTTTTCCATGTATTTTTATGTTCCTTGTGTTCTTTTTATTTTGCTTATTGTAGCCCACTATTAGAAATAAAAAAAAAATATTTATAATCATTGAACGTTATATTTATAAAGTGATTTTACTACATCGTTACTGGCTTGCATTAAGTTCATTGGTTTCATTGTAGAAGGATTTTCCAGTAATTAATATCCATCCTGGCTTATACAGTTATACATTTTTTAAATAAAATAAATTTAATAAAAAAATAGTAAACGGACATTCAACAAATGAGCTATATATTTTTATCCTACCCCCCCAAAAAAAAAAAAAACCCCTCAAGTACAGGGTGATTATAAAAGGAAACTTTCTCGATATAAAAGATCCCGTAGCTATCATACCAATAACAGAAACTGACAAAATTTTGGATTAAGATATTTTAGATATGCGCACAAGAATCATATAAAAAACAACAGTGAAACTTTAGCAGTTACAGTTATAGTGAGAAAATTTCAAAATGGCAATATTTATATATGGAATGTGATCTCCAGTAGTGAAAAACCATAAAATTTCATCGCAATGGTACCTGTTGCACAAAAATCACCGACTCTAGACAGACTAAGAAGAAAAGTGAAAACAACCAATAAGAAGCAGAGAAACCACAGAAATCAAAATATTTTATTGTGTTTCTGAAATTTTTTACGTCAGCTCGTTCGCACACGATGACAGTTTGTATGGGTAGATGGTGGATGACATTGAAGCACGTACCATGGCAAGAGGAATCTATTGAACCTTGGCATCTTTCAGATCAGATACAATTTGCGGATTAGATGCATAGACACTTTGGATTTACAGGTATCCACACGGCCAGAAAAGCTTGGGAGTAAGATCAGGGGATCTTGGCGGTCACGGAAACGTGAAATGGCGAGAGGTAACTCTGTCACCAAATTTTTATTTTAAGAAACGTTTGACAGAAGACCCCCACACTTGGGGAGGGCCATCTTATATCCACGAGACGTTAGATAGAGCATATCACTGTTGGGTACGAGCTTCAATAATATCTATAATTTGCAGCATACAAGGTATAATCTTGTGTGTAGGAGGTCACGTGGGGAATTTGTGAAAGACTTTAATTATTTTTGCTTTAAATTATTATGCTTTCTGTTGCTTCTCTGTCCTTATTGGTTGTTTTAACTTTCCTTCTTTGTCTGTGTAGCGCCGATGGCCTGGTGGCTAGCGTTCTGGTACCACAGGTTTCGGGTTCGAGCCCCGCCTGTGCCGTAGATATTTGTAGGGGTGGTTTTGGAATCCACTTTAAGGCGTAAGTCCCGGTTTTCTATGACCGTAGAGCATCACAGAGCCCAATCAGCCTTCTTCTCACCCACATCATTCTAAAACTGTAAAGTGTCAACTCAGCTCTAAGGCACAGTAATGTGGTGTGGTGTAGTAGTAGTAATCTCTCAGCTCTAAAACACAGTGCTGTTGTGTGTGCTAGCGCTACAGGTACCGTTCCGATGAAATTTTATGGTTTTTCACTATTGTGTTCCCATTCCAATAAAAAAAAAGTAGCTGTTGCCATTTTAAATTTTCTTATTGTAACCTAACTGTTGTTCTTCATATGATTCTTGAGCATTAAATACCATAAACTACAATTTTGTTCAGTTTCTGTGAACGGTAAGTGATAGTTTCAGGATCATATATCGATAGAGTTTTGTTTCTAATCACCCTGTTTATTATTAAAAGCAAAATGTCATATAACGCAATTAAATGATAAATTCAGCCCTTATTTTTTTCTGTTAATTAAACGACATGAAATATTTATGGAATAAAATGGAGATTGGAATCTTGAACTTTTCTTGATATGAGTATCTCAAAAAACGTAAAGAGTGTATAAGAACGCAAGATTGGAAAGATAGCTGTACATCATGTAGCGGGGAAAAAATTACTCTAATGTTTAGTTTGTGCGCTCGTGGTTTTGATAACAGTGCTGACATGTCCGCAGCAGTTATTTCTGAAAATAATCAACTGATAATTTGAGCCGAGCTCTAAATAGGAATTGGAGTTTCCTGGACTTCAGGAAGTTCTTTTTTTTTTTTTATTTCTTCATTTCAGGGCTGCCCAGACCGCGGCTCGCCGTCCATTTCCTGGAGACTCGCTCACCTTAACGAGTACTATTTCGAACTTGAACGAGTCCGATGATCGGCAATATTTGTTAAATGACACGGAGCTAGTCTGTTGGCTTTTTTTCCGTTACTAGTACATCATTTTATTTCTCCAATTTTATTAGAAAATGTTCATTTTATTACTTTGTCATTTTGATTAGAAAATGTCCCCGAATCCTTACAGCTCCAAATCATCAATAAACCTGCGAGTTAGATTTATAAGGGACTGCGACCTTTTTGTCTATAAAAACAATATGAATCGTTCTAAGGTTAAATATTGTGTAATTGTAGTAGATGTGTCGTTTGTTTGTGCGGCTCGAACTGGGTGTGGTCAAATCGAGTCCCAAGTCCAAAAACACATTTATTTTGACACGCACAAGTACCACATTTACATACAAATAATACACAACATATATCTAATTAAAAACATCTAATTGTACATTCGTGGAAGGATTCCACTTAAGCTATAAATAAAGTTACTCAGCTACACGCTGGATCGCGAACCATATTTCCTCTCTGGATGAGAGTCTGTGGGCCGATTTATGCACAGGATGGTGCTGACTGTATTTTCAGTCGGGGTGAGAAACTGTAAACTAAACGTCTCTGAGGCAGCAGCTAATGATATAGTTGTGGAAGGATTCCACTTCTAACTCTCGGGATCAGAGCTCGTAACTGATGGCATCTCCTGTCTTGCCGTATGTCCTCTCTAGCGAGAGTCACGAAGCCTACTGACAATTTCTACAGAACGCCACAAGGCGCTCTCTTGCAGTGCGTAGGAGGTAACACGGTTGCGTAGGTGGAACTACGGTTACACAAGCTTTTTAAATCGATAAACATCGGTTCTAAGCTGATGGGATACACTTTAAGGGGTGGTATAGCACACTAAAATGTACATTTTTTCTTTGTATAGCAATGCAGGATTGGAAGTGACTCGTTGAAACACTGGCACAAAAATGAGACATGCAAAAATAAAAATATTGTTTATCGACAACATCATTGCAAAGTGCTTCTTTGATTCAATGTTTACAATAAATGCTCAAAATGGCGACCATCCACAGTGATACATGCTCGATATCGTCGAAGGTGTGATGGGCGAACAGTTCTGAAGATGCGAGACATCTTACACACTTGCAGCAGCAGTGAATAGTAGAGAAACAAGGTCCTCAATGGTTTGGTTTTGTCGCTCTACGGTCATCTTGTGCTCAGGAGGGCTAAACAGACCAGGACCTACAGCTTAAAGTGGATTCCGAACCACTCCACAAACCTCCATTCCACCGCCAGGATTCGAACCTGAAGCCTGCGATACCATGAGCCAGAGCGCCAGCCACTTGACCGCCAGGCCGCTATGGAGTCAACAAGTAAAATTTTGTGAATGAAAAACAGAGTAAGTCAGAATTCTTGAAACTCATCACGTGACGGGTATTATTAGTTGAGCATTGTGCCTGACTGTTGCGAGAATTTCTTTTGAAAGTGTGTTCGTGGCGTAGCTCTTCACTTCCGATCCTACATTCATGTACAAAAACGTATGTTTTAGTACACCGCACCACCCTTCAAAGTGTTTCCTATGACCTTCGAATCGCCCTCCATAAAGCATATCACATTGACTGGCAAAAATGTAGATCTTTATGATTGATTCCAAACCTGAAACATAAACGAAATAATAATAGTAATAATAATAAAAATGTTGATTGGATTCAAAGATTGTATTTACATCTTTGGTAAGGTAAATAAATATAATAAGTTATAATACATCATCATCATCATCATCAATAGCACGACAGACCAGGGTGGGCCATTACTTTCCTTTGAAGAGATTTCCATGCATTCCTCTGGGCGACAAGGGTATTCCCATTCTTAACCTTTAGTACAGCAAAATCCTTCTCAAGTGCGTCTATCCATCGCAACTTGGGTCTTCCTCTTCCTCTTTCTTGTGGCCTGATAGCCAATTGGCTAGCGCTCTGGCCTTTGGTACCACAGGCTTCAGGTCCGAATCCTGGCGGTGGCATGGATGTTTTTGGGTTGTTTGGAATCCACGTTAACTGTATGTCCCGGTCTAATGAGCCTAAAGTGTGCATAAATAGGGCGACAAACGAAAATAATTGCTCTTTGTCCCTGTGGATTTTCCAAAACTAGCCTTTAAATTATATTATTAAAATAATAAATATGGTGGTATCAATGACAATGGAAATTGGTGAAGAAGATACAATTTTTGAACTTTACAAACTTTTCAGAGATATTGACAGTCTAAAAAATCTGATAAACTGAACAAAATGAGATAGGCCGGTCTTCTCATGAGAATGGAAAGTGATAGAGCCGCTTTGAGGGTTTTAAATGTAACCCCTTTTGGACAGCGACCCAGGGAAAGACCGAAAAAGAGATGGGTCGACTGATTTAGACTCTGATTTTAATGTTATTAAGATAAAAAAAACTGGAGGTCCACGGCCAAGAGGAGAACAGCCTGGCTGGATCTTTTAAAGTAGGCCAAGGCCCACAACGGGCTGTCGAGCCAGTTATGATGAATATAATAAATAAATGTAATAAATTTCATAATTTAAGTACAATACATTTTGCTAGTTTAATAAATAATAAATTCTAATAATTTAAAAAAAAATTTCAATTGTTTGGAAAGTATATAAAAAGTCAGGATATTCACTATTGGTTTCTGTTGATATATGCTCATTTAATAACGCGAATTTTTATTTTATTGTCACTTCGAAAATTTAAATGCAAAGAAAAAGAAAAATAAATATACTATAGTGTGGTTTTAGGAGGAAGCGGTGAAGTGCTTTCCACTCTAAACACCACATTCTGACTGCCAAGAATAGTTTGTTTACGCGCATGCGCAGTTCACTTATGCAATTCGGGAAATTCCCAGTAAGTACTTTCGAAGTTGATACGAGAAATCGAATTCGAAGCTCAAACATCTGATATTGTTTTTTAATGCACAATCACTTTTGTAATTCGATGAATTTAGAATTTTCTTTGAAACTGGAATACGATTCAACAAAAAATTTCCAAACTAAGATTTGTTATGGTCAAACTCGTACTCCATTTACGAAACACATCACTCAATAAGTCTCCGGTCTGACACATATTATATGACAACACTGTTGACAGACCCATATGATTTCTGGACAGTAGCATCCTTCAAACGATACGTGTCAAAATTTCATGACATTCTGACAATTAGTTTACAGGTTACAGTGGTTTTAGTGACACAGTTTCGTACTTTTCAAAACAATAGATAAAAAAAAAAAAATCGTGTGTTGATTAAACATTGTTGTTTGATGGGGAAAATATTACTGTGTCCAAAAAGTAAGACCAGTTTTCAATTTAAATTTCCCCGGGAATATGGTATATCAATTTTCTTCTTTTTTATGGTGCTGGCACTGTCCTTGACATCTGTATGAAATGTTGTCTAAATATTCATTAGTGTCATTATTTATTATTATAGTATTATTATTTAGTGTCATTATTTATTATTATAGTATTATTATTTAGTGTCATTATTTATTAACAGTGTACCCGGAGTGGTCTTTCGAGTTTAGGGAATAGCCAGAAGTAGCACGATGCTAAATAAGGTGAATGCGATGGTTGTGGAATGATATGGGTTTCATTTTTGTCGAAAAAGTCACAAAGAATAAATGCAGTGTGAGCTGGCGCATTCAGTGTTTTCGTTACCAATCGAGATTTGACGCGTTTGAGACCCAAAACATATTTTAAAATGGAATTTTGAAATTCCAACGTCATCAGCAAGGTCTCTAATTATAAATCTACGATTTGCAAGCACCCAATCTTTAATTTTTTGGACGTGAGCTTCGTCGGTTGAGGTTGGTGGTCTTCCAGAGGGTTCTTCGTCTTCAACGCGTTCTCTGCCTTCTTTGAACTGTTTATACCACTTCTAAACATTTCTTTCCGATATAGGAATGCTCACCGAATGTCTTCTGCAACATTCTATACGTTTCTGCAAACAAAAATTATCGCAAGTTTTTGCTCAATTAATTCAGGCATTTAAAAAATCGCCGGAATCAGTTTTAGCATCTCAGAAAAACCAAACGCAACTCAAACACTAATGAATATTTTGACGTAAAATTTCACACAGATGTGAAGGACAGTGCCAACAACCTAAAAAGAAAAAAAAATTGAAATACCATATGCCCGGGAAATTTAAATTGAAAATTGGTCTTACTTTTTGGACACAGTAGTACTGTTGAAGCCAAACAGGGGCTTGTTAAGCATTACGGAGACTCTGCACCCGAGAAATCAACTATTATTGACTGGATGCCGAATTTAAAGGCGGTCATAGAAAGTTGATGATGCTGAGCGCTCTGGTCGCCCAAAATCGGCAATTGTATCTGAACTGTTATCGGAACATAAAAATTCCACAAAATAGTTTTGAAAGACCTTACAGTGAAGTTGGGTGAGATAGCTGACACCTTAAAGATATCAAAAGGCAATGTGTTTACTATTTAACACGAAAATTTGAGCATGCTTAGGTTGCTTTCGAAATGGGTACCGCGTTTGCTCACACCGGACCGAAAACAACGCGTCGACGATTCAGAGCGCTGTTTGGAGCTGTTCAAGAGAGATAAAAGGATTTCTTCCGTCGGTATGTTACATGGATTCACTACTACTCACCTGAATCAAAATAATCGTCAGCTGAGTGGACAGCAGCCGGTGAAAATTGTCCAAAGCGACCAAAAACTCAAAATTCAGCAGGCCAGATTATGGCATCCGTATTGTGGGACACGCATGATATTTTATTCATCGATTATCTTGAGAAAGTTAAAACAATCAATAGCGAATATTACATGTTATTATTGGATCGATTGAGTATAGAAATTAAGAAAAAAAGTGTTGTGTCACCAAGGCAATGCCCCATATCAGAAGTCGTTGAAAACGATGGTTAAATTGAATGAATTGCTCTTCGAATTGCTTCCCCACCCACCGTACTGGCCCCCAACGACTATTGGCTTTTCGCAGACATCAAAAAGATGCTCTAGGGAAAGAAATTTGGCTCAAATGAAGAAGTGATTGCCGAAACTGAGGCCTGCTTTGAGAGCAACGACGAATCGTTCTACAAAGAAAACATCGAAAAATTAGAGGAGAGTTGGAATGAATGTATCACTCTTGCAGGAGAGTATGTTGACGAATAAAGTCGAACTTCTAAAAAAAAAAAATTGTTTTTTTTAGTTAGACCGGAGACTTATTGAGTGATGTGTTACATAATACTTATCGTAAGTCGTGCTATTTTATTGTTTAAAAAATGAATGGATAATTTATATTCATGTTCTGCTTTGAAATTAAAGATATTTATATAAAAGTTAAGACAAAAAAAAATCTATAAAAATAAAAAAAATTATAAAAATTAAAAATATTATAATAATTATATAAAATAAAAATAATTTTTTCTATGAAAAAAAAATTATTTCCTTCTTAACATTTTGAAAATCATTAAAGATGTTGATCTGCGATTATATTATATTCTTCAAGATCAGCGAAATTCTTTATTTCTTTTCTTTCTCTATTTATTTATTTTTCGCATTTTGTAAATTATTATTTTGTTTCATTACAATTTTCAGTACTACTTTTCTCTTGACTGCAAATGACGAAAAAAAGTTTTCATATGAGAAATTCGTTAAAACTAATCTTTAATCTTAATCGTAAAAAAATACGAAAAATAAAAAATAAAAAATAAAGTAATTTTGACAGAACTTTTCTTCACACACATCTCAAGCTGTTCTTTCTACCACATAGTTCTATTTTTTTTTTTTTTTCTACTTTTTTTTTTTATTTTTTTTTTTTATTTTATTTTTTTATTCTTAGAAAATATCCGACTTCAGTGCAGGAGACTCCAATTATAATGTTTCTTATACCAATTTATTTTTTTTTTTTTTCTCTCAAATTTTTTTTTTTAAATTTTTTTTTTTCATTTTACCCGCAGGCACAAGCAACACTGCAGTTTTTCCATTGGCATATATTTATTACCATTTTTTTTTTTCTCATACACGCAGCAGGGTTTACTTTGCGGTTTTTAAGACTTGCTTTCCAAAATGGCTTTTCTTTCTCGTCTGTAATCACCTCTCTCAACATCAACGCAACCAATTTTTTTTTCCTTCTTTTTTTAAGTTTTCGAAGATATGTAATTACTATCGACCGATTGCAAAATGCCATTGATAGCGTAAGAGAACAAGTAATGTAATGTACATAAAATGTCGTAGCATTTCTCTTACTTTGTATTTCTGTTGCTTCTCTGCCCTTAGTGGCCTGATGTCCAATTGGCTAGCGCTCTGGCCTTTAGTACCATATGCTTCAGGTTCGAAACCTGACGGTGGCATGCATGTGAGGGTTTGGAATCCATGTTAAACTGTAGGTTCCAGTCTGTTTAGCCTTCGTGTGGCTAACTTTGCGCCCGTAGAGCGATAAACTAAACTTAATTAGGCCAAAGTATGCACAAAATCACCTTAGAGCGACAAACCAAACTTCATTAGCCCAAAGTTTTTCGTGCACAGTTTGCTTAGAGCGCTCTTTTAATAAAATAAGCCTATCAAAACAACTTCTAAGGTGTTTTTTTAGGTTGACAAAATAATGTTGATCCTATTGTGAAATTATTAAGAAGCTTACGTAGTGTGATGCATAAATCCTTCTTTTTTTCGATGACAAAAAATAATTAATAAAGAAAAGGACTCACAATTTTGTGGATTATTTTAATAAAAAGTAATTTAACAACTTTTTTTGTTCTCAAAACAAGGATAAAATTTCATTGCTTTTTATACTTGCTTAAGGTTAACATCTGATGGTGTGTTTATATAATAACAAATTTAAAGAAATTCATAGATTTGAAACTGTAAGTAAAGAGTTTTAGTCTGTAAACTAAGAGTTTCTTAAAGGAATCTATAGTTGTGTAGTAATAGTCTATAAAATATACAGCAGGAAAGAGTAAGCTGTATGCTGAGGCTGAATATATATATGCTTCGAAACATTTTAAAAAATTGTCACTCTTGTTGATTTTAACGGCGGCCTGATGGCCAATTGGTTAGGGCTCTGGCCTTTGGTACTTCAGGTTCGAATCCTGTCGGTAGCATGGATGTTTTGTGAGTGGCTCGGAATCCACTTTAAACTGTAGGTCCCGGTCTAATTGGCCTAAAGTGTGCACAAAGTGACCGTAAAGCTACAAACCAAACCCTTATTGGGAGCAACGGGCGTACCGATTACGGAGTTCCTATGCGGTTTTAAGAACCACGAAAACCTCCACAGCTTAATGATAGTTAGAAAATCTGCACAAAATGATGTTGCTTAAATTTAATGAGTAAAAATGAGAATAAAATAAAATAATTTAAGAAAAGCATCTCCACTTTTCTTCTTAGGTCTGTCGAACGGCGGCGATTTTCGCGCTTTATGTAGTGTCCTGTTAAAAGCCAATAATTATCGCAGCAATTTCAAATTATGCAAAAGTAACTGACTTTTGACTGATAGTAAAACTTTTTCACTGCAAACTAAACTGGATCCTATTTTTAGAGATTTGCAACCAAAGCACGTGGCTTAACCATTCGAGTCTGTTGCGGTTTCACCAAGAACAAGTAATAAAAAAATTTTTTTTTTTTTTTTTTTTTTTTTTTTTACGTCAATTCCTACTTTTTTTCCCACTCTATTGCAGAAAGTCCTTTATAAATAATTTTCATTAATTTTTTTAAATTTATCTGGCTCCATCTAATCTAAAAAAAAAAAAACCCTAAAATTAATTAGTTAAATTTAATGAATGAATTAATATTTGTCAAAACTGCATTAACATCAAATGTCATCCACTACAAGTTCAAAAAAAAAAAAATATATTTTAACTCGAGTGGATGAATAAAAAGTATTTTAGGAACGATTGAAAATTTGAACAAGATATATATAGGGAGAGTGTTCAGCTAATTGAAGGAACTGAAAACAAGTTATATAAAAAAAAATTTTAAGTAAATTCCTACTTTTCCCCCACTATATTGCAGAAAGTCTTTTATAAATAATTTTCATTCATTTTTTTTTAGTTTATCGGGTCTATGGGTAGATACATGCAACTTAAATCTAAAAAAAAACTAAAATTAATTAGTTAAATTTAATTACTGAATTAATATTTGAAAAACCTGTATTCACATCCAGTGTCATCCACTACAAGTTTAAAAAAAATGTATTTGAACTGAAGTGGATGAATAAAAAACTTTCTATTGACGATTGAAAATTTGAGCAAGGTATATATAGGGAGAGTGTGAGCTAATAGAAGGAATTGAATGATGCAGATTTCTCTGCACTTTTGCCACAAGGTTCCAAATCCTGCACACGCCAACTGGCTCGGTGGCGTTTTGTGATGCTGCATGCACACAACCAAGGTCAGCAATTACTTGAGGGAAAAAAAAAGTATATAGATGAAAAAAAAAAAGTCCCGAAGACGAATTACGCACTTCTCGGAAATCAGCTCCAGAATTCAGAAGCCCCTGAGTCAACGGACTCGATTCCGGAGGACCGGTTCTCGGCGGATCATTTTTTTCTTTCTTTTCTTTTCGCAAAGCGCCAAAACATAGTCGAGACTAAGTTTAATGTCTGTGAAATTGGAAAGGGGGGGATAAAATACTGCAAATCACAGTGAGTGTAATGAAGAGAGTGAAAAAATAAAGAATTAAGTTCGGAAGTGTTTACACGCCAAGGCCAGTGTTGTTGTATGTCTAATTGTAATTAAAATATATATTTTTAAGAAGCATTTTCATATATTTATGAAAGTGAGGCTTGATGGCCTAGTGGCTAGCGCTCTGCCGCTCGGTACCACAGGCTTCAGGTTCGAGTCCCGGCGGTACCATGAAGGTTTGTAGTGGTTCGGAATCCACGTGAAACCTTAGGTTCAGGTCTAACAGGATCGTAGAGCATTGCAGGGATAGTGTGACTCCGTGCCCGTAGGTTATCTTCAAGCTACACGCACCTCATGGGTGCTAAGTGAGTAACGTCGATACGGCGCTTGCTTTAAGGCATCCAAGACAATTGTCTAAGTGTTTGTCAGCTGCATTAGAAAAAAATATATTTATGAAAGTTAAAAACATGGGACATATACAGTTTTAGTTTTATAAAAAAGTAAAATTTAAATATTACACGAAAATATCAGAGTGACAATAAACTACTATCATGGATGCGAGACCTACATAATTTTTGTACGGTACATGAGAAGCATTGGACTACTGCGCATGCGTTTAGAAAGCGCATTGATACTGTTATGCATAAATCGAGTTACAATAGACCGTCCCGCCCTAGGGCACACGGCACGTCAGACCAGGGTTACGACAGTAATCCCGAAATGTACTTTTCTTAAATAGAAAGTAAATATAAAACCCCCTCAGAAAAAAAAAAAAAAAGCAGAGACTAAAACATATCAAGAAAAAAAACATTCAAACCCTTGTGAGATAAAATCTAAAATTTACGAGCTTCAAACTTTTGAAGACAAACAGTGAAAATCAAAACAACAAAAGAATTACAAAAGAAGGGAAAAATACAATAAAGAGTAATTGGAATATTTGCCATATCTTCCGCCGAATTACTTTTTTTTTTTTTAAGAAACATTGTAGTTTGTTATTTTGTTATTGTTAGTAATTTTGTTATTTGTAAAAGATTTTTAAAAAACAAATAAATTAAAAAAGTTAACAACACAGAACAGGAGAAACATATCTTAAAACTCACGAGGCCCTTACAATAACAAACAAATGTAATAAAGATAATAAAATAATAAAGTAGGAGAATCTTCTCCTGAAGCTCTGAGAGCTTTTAGAAAATACATCAGAACCTCTGTAAGTCGAACTTCAAGGGAAACGCCAAATAATTCGAGTTAGAGTTTCCGACTTATGGAGGATTTCGACTTACGCGGATACTGTAAGGAAATATTCGACTTGCAGAGGTTTCGATTCTTTTTCTAACTTATTTTGAGTATGAGAGTAAAATAAATAAAAATTCAAGTTACAGAAGTAATAAACATGTTTATTTGCAACTTAATAGTTATATTATGTACTACAATACAAAAATCAAAATAATTCCGAAACAACCTTAAAATTAAAAATATTATGTATTAAAAAGTCAATTTTTTTAATTTATTTTGCTTTTAGACAAATCGATCGTTCTCTATCTATAGCATTGTCTAAGCTATAACGTGCAGAAAATTCTTTTTCTTCCGAGTTGCTATTTCATAGAATTGGCTATTCTCTTTACTATATACACAAATTCGGACCTGAATGGCCGAGTGGCTAGCGTTCTGGCGCTCGGAACCACAGGTTTCGGGTTCGAGTCCCAGCTGTGCCATGGTTATCTGTAGTGGTTTGGAATCCACTTTAAAAAGTAGGTCCCGGTCTCATAGGATCGTAGAGCGTTGCGGGGCATTGTTATTCCTCGTCCGTGGCTTACAATCAAGTGACACGCGCCCCCTGAGTCATGCAAAGTGAGTAACGTCTGTGCAGCACTTGCCTTAAGGCATCCAAGACGTCCATGTCTGTGTTTGCCAGCTGCATTAGAAAGAAAATATTCTCAAATCCTTAAAGCCTGCAACTTATTTTTTCTTCGAGCTATAGAGATAATTGGTTTCAAGTGATCGAGTTGTAAAGGTTGTAAAAAGATTGTGAAATCAAACATTGCTAATGTTCGAGATACAGAGGCCCAATTTTTTTTTCGAGTTACGGAGGGAGTATATTTACCAAAATGGCTTGTGGGGATGGACTAATTATTTCGACTTATAGAGGGTTGAAATTTCAAGTCATGGAGGTTTTGAGACATGAAGGGAAGGGAGAAAAAAATTTTTCGAGTTGTGGAGGTTTTCGACTTATCGAGGTTCGACTTAAAGATGCTCTACTGTATAAATTGAAATAGTAAACATATTTGCAAAATAACATATTTACAGTATGCATATTTACATTTACAGTATTCATATTTGTTTATTACATATGTTTGTAACAAGATAAAATATTTCTATGGCATAATTATAAGATGACTTATTTATAGTGAGCATTTGCAAAAGGTGAAGAAGTAGACCTTATTTTTATGTAAGGTCCCAATTAGAAATAAAAATGAAAATATTATATGAAAGTACAAGAGAATTTTTAGGTTTGTTTATCTTAAATAACATGAAAATATTTTTTTTTTCCATTATATTTTTTATAGTAGTTTTGGATTTATTGTTGTTGAGTAGATCTCGTATGGAGAAGTTTTTGTAGTTAGTTAGAAAAGTTTGTTTAATTTGTTAGTTAGTTTTGGTTTGCTAGTTGATTTTAGACTGCCCTTCCTTTTTCTATCCAATTTTTGCAATTATAAATCAGGTGCAGGGCCCGATTTAGATGAAAAGAGGCCCTAGTCTATTCCACTTCTGAGGCCCTTTCACATCCCATTTTTAAGTTTCTAAATTACATGAGAGATAATAAAATATATCATTACTGTGATATATATATATCAATATGTTCAATGAAACATGCTGTGATGGGTACTAATCTTTATTAAAAAATGTGACACGGATAATAAATAAAAAAAAAAAAAAAGTCGAGAACACTTATTTTGACATTTATTCTCAGCACCCTATAGAGTACTTGTAACAATAACTAATAAAACATAACTCACAACATTTACAAAGAAACGAAAATTCAAATAATAAAAAATCTTTGTCTACGAAAATAAAATATGCAATAAAAATTATCCTATTTTCTATGAAATTAAATGAAATATATTCAATACATGGAAGATTAAAGCAAATTCAATTCACATAAATTTATTTCATAATAATTCGCATTTAAAGTTTAAGTATGAATTATGATTTTTTAGTTTGAAACTAAACCAAAAATGGAATTTTATTCAAACAAAATCCAGATCACAAAAAAAAGAAAATATTAAATTGTATATCATATTAAATTTTATGTTAATAGTTATTTTATTTAAGAACTAACTATACTCGAACTATTCCTACTTTTTTTCAATTCAAGTATACATTTAAAACTGTTTT
Source organism: Caerostris extrusa (assembly GCA_021605095.1). Classification (NCBI taxonomy): domain Eukaryota; kingdom Metazoa; phylum Arthropoda; class Arachnida; order Araneae; family Araneidae; genus Caerostris; species Caerostris extrusa. The sequence continues at coordinate 121,604 of BPLR01003597.1, read as the reverse complement.
ACTGTTTTTAGAATAGTGTGATTCTAATTTTGCTAACAATTTGAATGTAGACCCCTCTTCATCTTGAGGCCCTAGGCTGAAGCCTAGTTAGCCTATAGGAGAATCCGGCCCTGGTTGTTGTTGAGTAGATCCCGCATGGAGAAGTTTTTATAGTTAGTTGGGAAAGCTGTCCTTCTTTCTTCTATCCAATTCTTGCAATTATTGGGCCTGGATGGCCGAGTGGCTAGCGCTCTGCCGCTCGATACCACAGGTTTCGGGTTGGAGTCCCGGCGGAGCCATGGACGTTTGTAATGGTTCGGAATCCACTTTAAGCCGTAGGACCCGGTCCAATAGGATCGCAGAGCGTTGCGGGGGCATTGTTACTCCGCGTCCGTGGCTTACCATCAAGTTACACGCGCCACCTAGGTAATGCAAAGTGAGTAACGTCTGTGCAGCGCTTGCCTTAAGGCGACCAAGCTGTCTAAGTGTTCGCCAGCTGCATTAGGAAAAAAAATATGTAAGGTCCCAATTAGAAATGCAAATGAAAATATTATATATATGAAAGTACAAAAGAATTTTTAGGTTTGTATACCTTCAACAAGTAATATATAAAAAAAATTTTAAAGTCAATTCCTACTTTTTTTCACTATAATGCAGAAAGTCCTTTTTAAATAATTTTCATTCATTTTTTTAAGTTTATCTGGCGCCATCTATTGGTAGATATATGCAATTTAAATCTAAAAAAAAAGAACTGAAATGAATTAATTTAATTTAATTATTGAATTAATATTTGAAAAAACTGCATTCACATCCAGTGCCATCCACTACGAGTTCAAAAAAAAAAAAATGTATTCGAACTTGAGTGGATGAATAAGGTGTTTTATGAACGATTGGAAATGTGAACAACATATATCTAGGGAGAGTGTGAGCTAATAGTAGGAATTGAATAACTTGAGGATATCTTTTTTCCATTATGTTTTTATAGTAATTTTGGATTTGTTGTTGTTGTTGAGTAGATCCCGTATGGAGAAGTTTTTGTAGTTAGTTGGAAAAGCTGCCCTTCTTTCTTCCATCCAATTTTTGCAATTATAAATCAGGTGCTGTCTGTTCTCTTCATCTTCCCCAAATGGGCATAGATTGGACTTGTTAAAAAATCTGCTCTGGTAAGAGGCAAATGTTCCGTGAGAAGCCAATTGTTGATAATTTGTAATTCTCCTAAAGTGTTTAGGCAAAATATATTACTTCTTTTGATGAATTCAGGAGTTGCAGATGACGCCACATCCGGGACCCACGCTGTGGCCTGTCTATGATGCAATCAAAAAGAAACCGAAACTTCCTTCTTGGCGTGGGAGAAGTGAAACCGAAACTGGAAGATGTCCTGGTTACCAATTTTTTTTTTTTGCTGCAATTTAAATTTGCCGTGGTCACATTTTTTGCTGCGATGATGGATTTACAAGATTATATTTTTATTTGAGATCACTTGCTATATAACTGCTACATGTACCTATTCGCAGATAGGGATATTTCTTTTTAAAGTATGAGAAAAATTAGTTGCGTCACAATTTTAGTAATCGAAAATTTTATTGCGTTCAATATGATTATTTCTGTGTAAATATTTGTAATGAGTTCTGTTTTGTGTTCCAAATTTAAAATCTTGTAAATATTCTAAATTTAAGTGTAAGCATTGTGTTTAAGCATTCATTAAAAGTAAAATTAATTAGTTTGTTTTGGTATTAATTTCGTATTTTGTTTAATTGTGTTTTATTAATGTTTAAATTATTTGTCCATCCTGCGAGTATACGCAGATTAGCGGCACATTTCTATGTCGGAATTTGTTAAGAATGTCGGTTCTGACATTCTTTATATAGAATAGATATTTGATTTATACAGAAGTCACCACAAATTCTGTGTTTATTGACAGTTGGGTAAATCTGAAAGAGGAATCTAGTCTTGGTAGACAGATTCCTTCTTTTCTGCCATTCTTTTATCATAATATTATTTAATTTTTTTCTTAATTTGAATCAATGTAAATTTAATATTTAAGTCTATGTGTTCTTTTTCAGTTGCAATTTTTGCATATAAGTCCACTGTATCGTTACCTCTATATCCCTTGTGTGCTTTTATCTATTCATAGTACGATTCAATTTTTATATGACTTTATTTTATTTTTCAAAATATGAATATTATCATCTTTGTTTCTGAGGTTATTATTTGCCTCAAATACGGACTTAGAATCGGAGACTATTAGGGCCGGATTTAGATGAAAAGAGGCCATGGCTATTCCATTTATGAGTCCCTTTCACCTCCCAATTTTAAGTTTATAAATTACTGTTCGTTTGTCTGTCCCAATCTGCACTTATTTATGCAAGAACAAACCAGAGCTTAGTAGCATAAGGCACGTCGATATTTGCATAGCAATCAGTGAACGAATGAACTATACTTTGGTGCAATCTTGTATGTATACAAACCAACAGACCCAATAAGCCGAACGCGTTGATCTTAACCAATACATTTGTATGTTTGTTTAGAGTCATAGGTGTAGAATTTCTCCTTAATTTCGATTCAGTGTTTTAGTGTCTGTTTTTAGAATAGTGTCATTCTAATTTTGCTAACAATTTGAATGCAGGCCCCTCTTGATCTTGAGACCCTAGGCTGAAGCCTAGTTAGCCTATAGGAAAATCCGGCCCTGGAGACTACAGTGGTATTATGGAGATTATTGTGAACAATGTAGTCTACAGAGTCACTAATTACTAGTAACTCTGCAGTAAAAAATGGTTGCATGAGCAGTCTTTACACTTTATCGGAGTACCTTGTGCCCAGGGGGCCTTAAACTCCTATCTGGTCAAAATGAGTACATGGCGATAAGTAGGAGAAACATGGTTATCAAAAAACAGGAAATAAGTAAAGGAATATGTCCCCAAATTCAAAATTTTAAGAAGAGAATGAATAATATAAAATAGCAAAATAAAAAAGAGATTCCAGACTGTGTGGGAGGACAAGACTATGACGAATGTCATCATTTCTAAAATTCCACGGAGAATCAGTAATCATTCTTAGAATTTAATTTTCAAGTCTACTAATGTCGTTAATGTGGTATATCTTGCAGCAGAACCCCAAACTGGGCTAGCATACGTGATAATGGGACGCAAATAATACATGTAAATAATTAGTTTATTATCCAAAGATAACAGGGATTTTTTATTAATAAAGGGATATAGCATGCTTAGAGAAATATTATATTTATGATTAATATGATTAGAATAAGTTAGTTTGCTATCAAGATATACACCTAAGTGTTTAGTATTGTTAGTCCATTTAATGGGTTGATTAAAGAGGAAAATATCAGGTGGAAGGGTTCTGCGTCTCGTGAAGAGTACAGCTTCGGTTTTATCAACGTTTATTTTAATTTTCTATCGTGATCCATGCTTCGAGCTGCATGAAATAATTATTTAATTTACTAGAGAGTTCGTGTATGTGTTTGATGGAGACCGCAACTGCTGTGTCATCCGTATATAAGCCTAAGTGTGTGTTGTTAGTAAGTGGGATGTCATTTGTATAGATGTTGAATAGAAATGGACCAACCAAGGAACCCAATGGTTGCATGATTACTGATTCTTTTTAAGGTATTATGTATTTCTTTTCCATTTTTATAGTGGACGAAAGCATAGCCTGTTTTGCCATGTCCTTTGGATCCATCTGTAAAAATGCGTTATGCATAAGTCATATATGGTGGCAAAGGGATGAAACGACGAAAGAGTAAGATTAATTATGAAACGCGAGAAGCCTAAATTAAAACCTAAAAAAATTAAATTTACGTAAATGAAAATATTTTAATACGCTTTTATTAGTTTCACCTGCATGTTTGTTTGTAACTGACTCTTTGGGCTCGATTTTGCTCTACTTTAAGCGATCCGATTTAATTTAAACGTTGTAGACTTATCAAGGACCGACGACACTAAAATATTTTGATAAGTTTATTATCTCATCATGATTAGGATCATCAGGATGAGTGATTTTATTTTAACTTATGAAGAGCAATTTAATCCATGCAGAATGAAAGTACCTGAGACATTCAAACCTACTTGGGACAGTGGCACAACGGGCCTGACTACGGATCAGGAGATTCCCTGTCGACCTATTCGCATTTAGCTTTTGTTTTACTCACAATTAAGTTATTGTAAGAACTAGAGTTCCAGTCCTCCGTACCGGGACCTCATTTAAATATTATAGTTTAAAAACACGCTTTTAGAGTGAATCAAACTAAAAGTAAAAAATAATTGTTAACATAAGAATAAAATGAGAAAATGAATGCCACTGTTCTAAAAGCGTGGGGTGCTCGAAATCAATCGTTATAATTTTTCACTCGTTTCATTCCGAAATGCAGAGTTAGTTTAAAAATGTCATACAAAGCACCCCACGCTTTTAGAACAGTGACATTCATTTTCTCGTCAGTCATTTTGTTCTTATGTTGACAATTATTTTTTACTTTTTAGTTTGATTCACTCTAAAAGCGTGTTTTTTAGTGTTTTTAAACTATAATTTTTTTAGATTAGTCTAGGATCTGATACCCAGAAGAAATCACAGTTTAGTTGGATTTAAAAAATCGGTAACATACTACAATAAACTGATTTAGTAAACACAGTAAAATAGCCCATCGTTATATATACGTATGAAAATATTTAGAGATAATGAAAATTTTATTTTATTGTCAATAAATGAACTTAAAATCTTTCAATTTTTAACATTAAATCAAATTGGATTCTTAAAATATTAGAAAGATTTTTTTATAATATTAGTTTTATCCAGTTGCATCAACTACTTTTACTATCATTCCATGAAATTTCATCAAATTTTATTGTCTGCCCATATCAGGCATCGCTAGGTAAATGATATCCGAATGCTGTTTTTATTTATATTGAAGAATTCTTTTGTATAAAGTTTTAAATTTAGCTGATCGACATTTTAAAATATTCATTTCCGACATAATCAACTACAACAACTCCAACTCCGACATAATCCAACTGTATCAACTAAATTTACTAATATTACATGAAAATTTACCACATTTTATTGTCTGCCCTTGTCAGGCGTCGCTAGGTAAATGGTATACGAATGTTGTTGTTTTATATTGAAATTTTTTTATTATAAAGTTTTAAGATTAATTATTCGACATTTTAAAATATCCATGTCCAACATAACACAATAAACTGATTCTGTAACCATACTACACTAGCCCATCTTGTATATGTGTGAAGTAAAAGAAAATATTTAGGCATAAAGAAAATACGTTTACAAAAATTTCATTGACGGCGTAAATTTTATATTAAGTATTATTTTGATGAAAGAAGAAATTATTTCATTGTCTCGTTATTAAAATTCAATTTTGGGCTTTATTTATCAAATATTTAACATTAAGAAGACCAACACAAAAGTATCGCTTTTTGATCAGGCGTGGCCAACACGCGGCCCGCTTTGAACATTTTTCCGGCCCTTGAGATGTTATCACACTTTTGCAAAATATATTTATTTCACAATGGCCAAAGGAGTGGAAACCAGTGTATAAAAAAAAATAATTACATTAATAAAACATTATGTGTGCATTCATATATTCAAAAATGAAGTGTCGAAATGATGAAAAGCAATGAACTTTGATTTTAAAATAATATTCTTGTGAATATAGGACAGATAGTGGCTGTTTTATTTACGAGTTTGCAGTGATGAGCTCACAGAATAATTAAGTTATAAACATCAATTACGATGCAGCACCAATAACAATAATCACCAATTACGATAAATACCAATTACTATTACGACTGCAACACCCATTACGATGTGCATATATCCACATTGAGATCGAGTTGCAAAAGTTAAGTGAAAGAGTGGCGAAACACATATCGCACTAGTAAAATAAATATTTCTGAATGATTTCACTTTTTTTTATTTCATTTATATTTATATTTCACTTATATTTATATATATTGTTATTTCTTTTATATTTATATAGATATTTACATTTCATTCGCTTTACAATGGGCGTTGAGCATCATTATTATTATATTATCTATGTTTACATGTAAGAATAATAATAAACACAAAAATAATAACTCATTCTGTTTCAATTTTTCCCTCCCAAGAAATGTCTACGGTGGGTCTCAATCTAATAGGGGGATCTATAATTTTATATGCGGCCCGCGGAGTGACGATGCATTTTCAAAGTGGCCCGCAACATCATTTGGATTGGACACCTCCGGCTTTGATGCTTAACCAATGTAATAATATTTGCTATATTAAACATAGAATAGACAGTTTGACTGTAAAATAAATTACCTAAAAATTCGCATATTTTGTGTCCTATTATTATTTCCAAAAAAAAATTATTGTCCATTAAATGCATTCAATTGATGATAAAGCAAAAAAAAAAAGAAGCCAACAAGGGTGAATTGCAAATAGAAAACTGACATCCAAGTTCAACTCATACAATCTAGCGCCTACACCATACATTTGCATCTACTTTTGCTGAAACCGAAACTCGTCCACGATGAAATTGGTCAAACCTCACTGACCGAAATCAAATTCGAACGCCCATTTCGAACGCATGCAACCGCTAACAAAGGAATGGGGAAGTGCTTTCGTCTTTCGCGAATGAAAATGATGTTAACTGGTGTTTTCACTTCTTCTGCAACAGTTGTCGTTGTTCCGAGAGATAGAAGAGAGATTTTTACGCATGGAGTTCCTCAAAAGAGTGCCAAGGCTGACGAGGTTCACGGCTGATGATCACTTGGTTACGTGTGCCAACTGCAAAAGGAGGCGGCGTTCGGTTCCTTAAGTGATTCTTTTAACATTTTGATTCTTTTTGGGGTATTACTTCATTCTTGAAAATGAGATGTGTGTTTCGAAACAGATGTGTTGTCATTGGGCGATTGCTGTTCTAGAGGTTGAAGGTTAAGCTCTTAAGTCAAACATAATCTTCTGTAAATGATTTTCCCTACGGATAAGGTGCTAGGCGCATAAAAAACTCCTGTAAACAACAACACAAACACAAGCATTGTGTTGTCATTGGCCGATTATTGTTCTAGAAGTTGAAGGTTAGGCGCTTAAGTCAAACTTAACTTCAGTAAATGATTTTCCCGTCGAATAAGGTGCTGGCTTGATTAATACGCGGCAATTATTAGGCACATCAAAAATTTCCGTAAACAAACAACAAAGGAAAGGATTGAAATAAAATATCTCTACTACTTTTCGATGTAACTACAAGACCTTAGTAACTTCGATGTAAGATCTCTCAGTTTCTTGGAGAATTAGTAAATATATGAAGAAGATTTAATATCCATTGTGATACATTGCTTCTGTTCCTGCAAATTAATTCAAAGCATTTGGTAAGACACAATCTCATGCAAAATTCCAAATGAAAAAAAAAAAAAAAAAGTTGAACTGCGAAGCGTCCATTTAGAAATTCTGCAACTCCTTCGGCGCTCTGAAAAAAAATGGTATGAATTGAGTATCACTTAAAGGTATTATGAGCAATGAAGTGTTCTGGTATAAAAGTTTATAAACTTTAATATTTACGAAGATACTATTTCTGTCTAATTAGAAAATGTGTCCAATAAGTCACGGTTATTCTATTTTGACGACTACTGTTGAGTTTCCCCCATTGGCCTCACTAATAATTACGTCCAGGTTTTGTTTATTATCTTGAAATCTCTTTACTCAAAAGATTTTTTTTTTTTTTTTTACAGTTGAACTAGTTAACGATGCTTCGATAAAAACGAAAAAACTCAGCGTGCTCAACGAAAAACAATACATTTCCTTAATTAGCTTGCTTGTATCAACGCAAATTTACTTCTTGCTTTACTTACTTCCTAGCTTACTTACTTTAAAATTCTGGCGGTGCCAGGGATATTTGTGAATGGTTCTAAATCCACTTTAAGCAGTTATTCCCAGTTTTATATGACTGTAAGAGCGTCACGGAGCCAAGTCAGACTTCTACCTACTGGTGCTCTATCACAACAGAAGCTGCCACCTTTCCCTTCAACTATGAGTCCATAAGGGTTCGTGGGCTTGGTCTAGATGTCTGCCAAATGGGATAAGAAACAACACAAAAGTTGGATCATGTTCCGTTTTTTTAATTTTTCACTAGAATCTGACAATCTTTAAAAAAAATCTCTAATTGTAGTTTTAAGTAAAATGAACGTATAATGTGCATTCTTGATATAATAATAATTATTATTGAGTTAAAAAAAAAAAAATTCTTAATTTTAAAGAAACACATTCTATGTCAGCGTCCTTGAAAAGGGACATGGATGTTCGTAGTGGTTCGGAATCCACTTTAAGCCGTAGGTCCCGGTCTCATAGGACTGTAAGAGCGTCACGGAGGTAGTGTTACTCCGCGTTCGTAGCTTATCTTCAATCTACACGCACGCCATGGGTAGTGCTCAGTGAGTAACGTCGGTGCAACGCTTGCCCTAAGGCAGGGATGGGCAAACTCCGGCCCGCCGGAAGGTTCTATCCGGCCGACGGATAGAATTTTAATTTGTCGGTCCGAAGCAATTTAAAAGAAATATATATTTTTATATTATACATCCATCTCCTTTTCTACTTTGATTAAATATTATTTTTTTAAAAAAAATTATTATTTTTAATATTAATATTTTTATCTTATTTCCCGAGGTTAAATTCAATACCCTAAGTAAATGAAGAGAAGCTTAAGAATTATGAAGATGGCTTGAAAAAAACACTGCATTTTGAATTCGAACGCAGATTTTAAGATTGCAGTGCCATTCAAACACAACTGGATACTTTTATCATGCCTTTCAACGTAAATTGTGAAGCAGTGAGGTCAGATTTTCAGTTTGAATTAACTGAGTTGCAATCTAACAATCTTCAGTTGTTTTTAAATATGCGAAAGTTTGAGTTTTACAAATCATTATCGAAAGTAAGTTTCCCAAATTTAATATCTCACGCCCAGAAAATCGGTGCTATGTTTGCTTCATCTTATACATGTGAACAAGTGTTTTCAACTGTGAACCTTAAAAAGAATTATTTCAGAAGTAGACTGATAGATGAGCATTTAGCCTCGTTCCTTAGAATCAGTACATTTCACTTCGATCCTCAATATGAGGAACTTTTAAAAATTAAATTGCAGTTTCATTCATCTCATTAGCATATTTAAATTGTAATACTTGTATATTGTTTTTAAAATTTTAGAAAAAAATTTATCTTGGCCCGCCAAACTTATTTTTTTTTAGATTTTTGGCCGCGACCGAAAAAAGTTTGCCCATCCCTGCCCTAAGACATCAAAGACAGCTGTCTAAGTTTTTGCTAGCTGCATTAGAACAGAAAAAAAAAAAGGCTTAAGTAAAATGAACGTATAATTGTGCATTTTTGATATAATAATAATAATAATTATTATTGAATTAAAATAATACTTAATTTTAAAGAAGCGCATTCTATGAAAAGGTCCTTGGAAGTAAATTGCTCGATGAGTCGCATACACCCAACTGGCACTTCTTCGGGGCGTTGACCGCTCTCTGAAAGATTGTAAAAAAGAAGAAAAAAAAAAGCTTTCAAAGAAAGCCGAATCCAGGAAGTTGTTGAAGGAACATTGAAAGCCTTCAGTCATTTGAGCGACTGGGGTGATTCGAGCCGTAATCTTCAAACTATTCGCCAACCTTAAAAGCTTTCAGAAATGTGTTTTAAACTCGGTCTCTTCGTGGTCTATTATTGTACTGCATTAAAAGAAAAAAAGCACGCAGATAACCATTGCACGAGAGGATTTAAGAATCAACGTTGATTATTATTTAAGGATTTATGTTAAGTGACCGAGTTTAGAGCTAAATATTTTTAAGTGATGTTTTATAGCAATTTCTTTTTAATGCTATTGTTGAGTCAGGTTATAAAATATCTACAAGCAAGAACATCGTAACGTCTCTGTCTATACTAGACCTATAACGGCTTCAATATACACTGACGGAGAAAAAAATCTAAACGCCAAGAAAAATTATTGTAGAGTAATGAAATTCGAACAATACATTTGTCTAGTTAATAAGTTTAATTGATTAAATTTTAAAGACCACAGGTTTCAAATGTAAGATGCTATTACATTAATAGCCGGTGTAACCTCCAGAATTTTGAATGCACGCCTGCAAACGAGCATGCATTGTGTCATACAGGTGCCGAATGTCATTTGTGGTAGGGAGTTCCATGCTTGTTTTTTTTCCTTTTTTTTTTTCAAAGGACTGATGATATTTTTACTTTCTCTACATTTATTCTGCAAAACATAAATAGCAGGCACAGACAGCTTTCAATCGATAAAGTGTTAAAAGCGGAAGTTCTATGTTAGTTATAGATTGTAGATTGGCGCCAACAAGTTAGAGTTTTACAAATCATTACCGAAAGTAAGTTTCCCAAATTGAATATCTCACGCCCAGAAAATCAGTGCTATGTTTGCTTCATCGTATATATGTGAGAAAATGTTTTCAACTATGAACCTTAGAAAGAATTATTTCAGAAGTAGACTGACAGACGAGCATTGAGCCTCGTTCCTTAGAATCGGTACATCTCACTTCGAACCTCACCATATCGAACTTTTGAAAATGAAATCGCAATTTCATTCATCTCATTAACATATTTAAATTGTAATAGTATATTGTTTTTAAAATTTTAGAAAAATGTATCTTGGCCCGCCAAACTTTTTTTTTTTTTCGATGTTTGGTCCGCGACCGAAAAAGTTTGGCCATCCCTGGTATAGACATGCCAAGGCTTTCTACCAGTTCGTGAGGAGTTTGTGCAAACTCTTGCTTATAAAAAATTAATAACCTAAGTAATAGCTATATTAGAGACTAAATATATACATAAACTTTATAGAATTGATTGGACTTTTCAAATGTATGACATTGAAAGTTATTATTAATTGTTCGTTGTTGCGTGCAAATGAATGTTTAGTTCTGATGAGGATTCTTTTAGGAGGCTAATTAGTAATGTGGATTATAATGTTTCTTACCAGAAATGTCATTACTTTAATTATTTTTCCTTTAGCGTTCTGGATGCAGCTGCCTTTTGGCCCAGTTTTGTTAGTCTTTTATTGTGGGTTGCTGTGTATGGTTTGCTTCCGTTAAAGGGCATTCGAATAAGTAGTGATCAGGTGATCTTATTTCACCACATAAGCAAGTTTCTGTCAACTATATTGAATATAAAGGTTAGATTTGTCGCTCTACGGTCAACTTTTGCACATGTTAAGCTAAACAGACCGGGACCTAGAGTTTAAAGTGGATTCCGAACCCCTACAAACATCCATGGCACCGCCGGGACTCGGACCCGAAACCTGTGGTACCGAGCGCCAGAGCGCTAGCTACTCGGACATCAGACCCCTATTGAATTTAAAGAGATATGATGGAAACGGATTTCGAAAATGCTTTGGGAGGGGCCTGAATGGCCGAATGGCTAGCGCTCTGGTACTCAGTACCACAGGTTTCGGGTTCATGTCGGCGGTGCCATGGATGTTTGTGATTGGTTCGGAATCCACTTCAAACCGTAGGCCCCAGTCTAACAGAATCGTAGAGCGTTGCTTCAAGCTAAGTTGCATCCTGGGTAGTGCTGAGTGAGTAACGTCGGTGCAGCGATTGCCTTAAGACATCAAAGGCAAGAGTTTAAGTGTTTGCCTGCTGCATTAGAACAGAAAAAAAAAAAAAAATGCTTATGGCAAAATTTTTGTTTTCCAAGCCTGAAAAAGAATTCTGGAAAAAGAGCGGCTCAATTTTTTTTTTTCCCTCCGCATTCCTTCCCGGTGCCACTCGAGATAACCCCTCGCGACGAGAAAGAGCAGATAACCTCTCACTCGACCTCTCGCTGAAGGAGCTGCTTCGAAAGACATTGTTTTGAACCCTCCACCGTAATTCTTATTTTTAAATTTGAAACCAGAGTTGTTTAGGGTTTTTTTTCCTTTTTTGATGAGAAAAAAAAAATTAACGAGTGTCAATGACCGCTTGTCGATGTTACAACAGTCTAAATGCAATAAATTTGTTTTATATAAAATATTAGGTTGGTGCATAATTACCGAGCGTTTCTTTGACGTGCTATATTTTAATAAGAATCTACAATATTTTATATATTTATGAATGAAAATATCCTTTTAGTTTTAGATCATAAAAATGCATGTCGATAATCATACTCGTACTCATTTTTGGGTTGGGTTTCACCCATAACAAATCCCGTTTAAGATGATTTCCCAATGGGTGATTCAACATCTGTCCCATCAAACACACCACATTGCCTTCATATATTGCACGTCCTTCGTTATTCCTTTTGGTGAAACTCCTGGCGAAACGCAGACCTTCTTTCTATTGAGAGTTTTTAAGAGAAGCCACGATTCAACCCGAGTGACAAGATCCTTCAGAAACGGACTCCCCTCGTTTCGTTGAAGCAAATCGGTGAAAATTCGGATACATTCGGCATTATTGTAGTCACTGAGTTCGTGGGGATCCATCCAGCCCATTTCCATACCTTTTCAAACTTTCTGAGGCGACGAACGATGGTTGAATGATCATATTGAAGTTGTCAAGCTTTGGTCCCCTTCCACGGCTGCCAAAAGTGCCTGGCTGTCGAAATCCGATGGTCGACCTCTTCCCTGCCTTATCTTCCAAGCTAGTGTCGCCAGATTTGAAACATTCCCTGCTGATTGGACCCTCACCGAAAAGTTCGTTGAGATCGCGAGATGACTGCGCTGCTTTCCATCCTTTCTCCAAGTGGTACAGCATCATATGACGAATATGAGCATGATTATCGACACTCATTTTTATAGCCTAAAAATAGAAGGATATTTTCATTCATAAATTTATAAGATATTGTAAATTTTTATTTAAATATAGCACATCAATATCAAGAAACGCATAATAATTATGCAACAACCTAATATTAAATAATATTTAGTGGTGTATACATAATTAATTACAATTGACTTGATTTGAGATTCGTGTTAGTTGCTTTATTTCAATTTATTCACTGCCCCTAAGATTTGGTTTATGGCCCTACAGTCATTTTGTGCATACTCTGGATTCATTAGACCGGGACCTACAGTTTAACGTGGATTACGAACCACTAACAAACATCCGTGCCACCGCCACGACCCTGAAGTCTGTGGAACCAAAGACCAGAGCTCTAGCCAATTGACCATCATGCCGCATTTAAATCTGGAATCTGCAATTCTTTTAGCAAATTCGATTTCGTTTGTCGCTCACGTTGTCATTTTTTTTTGAACGCTTTAGACTCATTAGACCGGAACCTACAGTTTAACGTGGATTCCGAATCACTCACAAACATCCATGTCAACCAGTAGCAGTCGAACCCGAAGCCTATGGTACCACAGGTCAGAGCGGTAACCAGTTGGCCATTCGCTCAATTGCTCCGCACAACAAATAACATAGAGATGCTAAGATAATCTGTAGGTAGCAAAGTTCGACAAAGTTTCCAAAGACAGTAAATAAAAAGGGACATCGAAATACAATTGACATTCAATATGTTGTTCTAATGCAGCTTTTAATGCTGAGCCAGTTAATCTTCATGCCATAAGAAAGGGGTGCACCGCTGTGACTCCTTGAGCGCTACTCAGGGGCACTGGTAGCTTGAAGATTGGCTACAGAAGCGAGTAACACTGCATCCACAACACTCTGCGATCCTATGAGATGGGACCTACGGTTTAAAGTGGATTTTGAACCACTACAGACATCTATGTTAATGCCGGGATTCGAATCCGAAACCTGTGGTGTCGAGCGCCAGAGCACTAGCCACTCGGCTATCAGGCCCTCTGACGTTCAATATCTTCTAATGGATTCTGTTTTTTGGAAAACAACATTTCAATACTACCTTCCTTGGCGTATTTTCTTAAGCCAAAACTCGGATCTTCTCTGACTGTTTCTCAGCTCTAGAGTGACATTGATATCTCTCATATAAAATTAAAATATGTTTTTTTAATGGATTAGGATGGCAGCATTTTATCAGAATCATTATTACGACAGCATAAGTTGCTTAAAAATATTCATAATTTGAACTGAATTGTGACGCGTAATTTGAATTTGTATAATACAGTATTTGGCTTAAATTTTAATCGCGAAGTTCTACTTTTGAAACCTGGCAGCTTAAATCTATATATAAAGCTCCGCATTCCAGTTCGTGAACCACATACTTATTATCTTGTGTTGCGCTGTGCGAGTTTAGTACTGGGGGTAAAACAAAACTTCGGTATTCAATGGCTGACAGAAAAGGCACAATGGAAGGCGGTGACCACGTCGACGATTCTGTACCATCTATCGAATCTGATTCACCCGAGAATATTCTGGTTGAATCGGCTGAAGACTCTTCCGTTCCTTCTTGCGAAGATGACTCTTCGAAATCGGGAAGTCAATTATCTTCAACAGAACCTCCTTCCATACGTATCGAATCTCCTTCACCCTGTGCCGAAGGTGCTGATTCCGAGTCCTCTGCAGATGCATCTTTGCAACAGCAACAGACGCCATCTACCCATTTGCAATCTCGAATAGATGTTTCAGACAGGTCATTACTTGTCAATGCTCTCGTGTCACCATCACGGCCTTCGTCGCAGAATAATCCTCCAAGATTTTATGAAAGATCGCGTTCGGTTTCAAGTCGGTTTCCCTATTGCACCAAGGACTCGCCGAAAGAACACGATTCATTTAGGAAGGATGACTCGCCATCTCCTACGAGTAAACTGAAACGAAAAAGTTCCACACCAAATCAATCGTTGGAGCTTGATGAATCTCCTCCATCAACATCGCAGGCCTTGAAAATGGACAATGAGTCGTCAACTCCAGGGAAATGTAAAAGAACAAAGTCGCAGAAATTATGCGAGGAATCTGCCATTTCAAGAGATTCGAGTTCACCCGAAAGAAGCGCGAGTCTTGCTGATGTTCAAGTATCTGAAAGCGGGTCCGAGAACTCTGCGATGCCAGCTTGTCTTTCGTCGCCTTCAAAATCTGGAGATTCCGAATGCCTATCTGGTGCAAAAAGCACTCATACGCCTAAAAAATTGAAAACTGGACAACCGGATTCAAATGAAGCCCGAAATATTGGGAGTAAATCCATCGGAAGCACAGATTCTGACGAGAAATCGAGTTCACTTTCGCATCCATCGAGCGAAAGTTCTGAACGAAATATTCCTTCAAATCAACCTGATGTGTCCCAGTTGGCATCAAGCGTTCCTGCACAACCTCTTCCAGAACCAATCTTTTCAGCTGAAACTCTTAGGTCCTTATCGCAGAGCATAGCTAATGCATTTCTTGCATATTCTGGGCTTCCTAAGGTGGCAAATCCTCCCTCGCTACCTCCGTGGGTTCCATCTTTTTCACCAAATGCCACTTATTTTGATAACCCTTTTGCTGTTATGGAAACTTTGCATAAGCTTGTACAATCCCAGCATAATATTACAGATTGCCAGAGTGGGATGCTTCGGGTACTTGACTTAAGTTTAAGACAACGTCTTGATGGGAATCCGCAAGGGGCTGCTTCCACATCCCCTGGAACGAGGATGTGAGAGAAGCCACCGGATCCCTCTATGGGTTCCAGCTCAGCTTGTCAACATGGCGGCCAGGAATCGGGCAGCATGTCATCCCAACAGATTCCTCCTGTTTCGGATGACGGAAAAGCAAGATGTTCGGAACAGAAGAGCGTGACTGTTCCTGTGCTCCCTCAAAGCGAAGCGATGCCAGGGCCATCGCATGGAGATCAGTCGGATAGTCCCAGGACAAGAAAACAACCTTCTACCAACACGAGAACAAATCGTCGCAAGGCCTCGGTTCTTGCAGGAAAAGCATGTAGGCGGAGTTCCAATCTTTTAATGCGCGGTAATCGAGTTCGAATCAGGGCGTGTGACAGAAATGTATCCAGAGGTGCATCGAGTTGCACGGGAAAGGATTCTTCAAGGCAAAATCCTGTTCGGAATCCTAACTTACGGCAAAAAAGAGCGAAGGACACCGGAAGACTTAAACTGCAGGATGCAAAAAAAGGCTCCAATCCAGACAACCAAAAATCGGCCGTCGACAAATTGTCCTCTGGTCACGATTCAACGACAATGTCTAAAATAAGCCTTTCGGAAGAGGATGCGTCGAGCATAAATACCGAAACCACAAGCATCGCATCCAATCTCGGCATGTCTGAAGAAGATTCAATAGAAACTTCTGACACACAACGTACTTCGTTTGGTAGCGAACAGAAAACAGAATCGTCCGGTGTCTTTCATCAAGACATTATACCTTCCACCCCTGCCGTCGGAGATCCAGAAGAGGATCGCAAAATTCAAAACCTTCCCACCAGAGATCCAGGGCAGGCTCGCCAAATTCAAAACCTTCCCACCAGAGATCCAGGACAGGCTCGCCAAATTCAAAACCTTCCCACCAGAGATCCAGGACAGGCTCGCCAAATTCAAAACCTTCCCACCAGAGATCCAGGACCGGCTCGCCAAATTCAAAACCTTCCCACCAGAGATCCAGGGCAGGCTCGCCAAATTCCAAACCTTCCCACCAGAGATCCAGGGCAGGCTCGCCAAATTCCAAACCTTCCCACCAGAGATCCAGGGCAGGCTCGCCAAATTCAAACCTTCCCACCAGAGATCCAGGGCAGGCTCGCCAAATTCCAAACCTTCCCACCAGAGATCCAGGGCAGGCTCGCCAAATTCCAAACCTTCCCACCAGAGATCCAGGGCAGGCTCGCCAAATTCCAAACCTTCCCACCAGAGATCCAGGGCAGGCTCGCCAAATTCCAAAACCTTCCCACCAGAGATCCAGGGCAGGCTCGCCAAATTCCAAACCCTCCGTACATTAACATCGGACCTGGAGAAGCATCCACCTCAAGTTACCAACCTGCGCCTCGTGGTGAATCTCCAGAAGAACCTTCCTCCACGTCCGATGTCCACCAAACGGGAAAAGTATCCGAACGAATCGTCGGACGCGTTGTCAAAGTTCCTCTGGGATTATCGTCCCATCATTTGCTACATGCACAGCAGCTTTTCCAGGGAATTTTGAGAAGGGAGTCGGAACGTGGAAATATCAAAGCGAGTCCGGGACTCTTGCGCCCCATCTTGGACACCCCAAGGAGTCAATCGAAGGTGGAAGTGGAGCTGTACGCCTTCATCAGGGGCATGCCCGCGAATCTGCCATCGCCAGTCTTGGACCAGATTCCCCCACAGTACGCGAGTGCAGCGCGTTTCATCCACGGAACTCTGCACGCCCTGGTCTCTCTGGTGAGCATCACCCTCGCACAGTCCCTGGCCCTCTCGCGTTCCCTGGACTTCAGCAGGAGTTTCCGGGGAATCTTGAACCACTACACCAATTACACATTCCTGCAAGAATCACACAGGAGGTTCTGGACCTTTAACACGGGAGACTTCTATAGTGAGGGAAATGCTTTGCACTCGCTGATAGATTTGAGTTTTGAGTATTTTGGCACAGTACAGAGAGCATTCCGCTATCTGATGCGTTACATCTATGACAACGTTCAACCCGAGGTCAAAGAGGAGATTAAAAGGTCACTGAAGAAAGAGGACAGGGAAGACCTGGAAAGAGAAGATTGAAGTTTGTTGGTGAGAATTTTGGATGGATGGGATTTTTTATATTTTGACTTTTGGCTAGCTTTAGCTGGTCACAAAACTCTCGCATCCATATTTTTATATTCATATTTATTATGAAATGGCTTTTTAATCTGTTTGATTTTATTTTTTTAATCTGCAATTTAAAGATGTGTAGTTGTTTTAATTGTAGCAATAAATATTATCTTGTTATCGAGGGTTTATTTTTCTTTTATATGCTATACAGCACAAATCCTTCAAGCTTCTTAAAATTAATATTGTATGTTTCTTTTGCTGGATAGACAACGTAATGTTTTGTTTTTTAATTTCAATAATAAAACCTACTGCCACACTATTTAATTTATTTAGAACTTTAGGAATTTTGCTTATTAAAAATGCACGTAAATGAATCGTATTTGCTTTAAACTTTTAGATATACAGTAGAACCTCGATAAGTCAACCTCCAACTCGAAAAAAATTTCTGTTCCTTCTCTTCAAGCCCCAAAACCCCATGACTCGAAATTTCAACTCTCTATATGTCGAAATAATTATTCAATCCCCACAAGCCATTTTGGTATGTTTTCCCTCCGAAAAAAAAATTGGACCTCTGTATCTCGAACATTAGCAATGTTTGATTTCACAATCTTTACAACTCGATCATTTGAAACTAATTACCTCTGTAGCACGAAGGAAAATAAGTTACCGACAATGCACGTCATTGTTTCTTAGAAAACAATGTATAAGTATATAGTAAATAGAATAACCAGTTCTATGAAATAGCAGCTCGGAAGAAAAAGAATTTTCTGCACGTTATAGCTTAGACAATGCTATAGATAGAGAACGATCGATTTGTCTAAAGCAAAATAAATAAAAAAATTGACTTTTTAATACATAATATTTTTAATTTTAAGGTTGTTTCGGAATTATTTTGATTTTTTATTGTAGTACATAATATAACTTTTAAGTTGCAAATAAACATGTTTATTACTTCTGTAACTTGAATTTTTATTTATTTTACTCTCATACTCAAAATAAGTTAGAAAGAATCGAAACCTCTGCAAGTTGAATATTTCCTTACAGTATCCGCGTAAGTCGAAATCCTCCATAAGTCGGAAACTCTATAACTCGAATTATTTGGCGTTTCCTTTGAAGTTCGACTTACAGAGGTTCTGATGTATATAATTTATTGATGTACTCAAATAAGTAAAAATATTCGGAAATTGATTCAAAATTATTAAAAATAATATATTAAATGATTGATCTTTTGAAATAGGCTCTTTTCAAATAGCACAGCAAATGGTGGAAAACATTTTAAAAACGAGAGGGAATTAAAAAAATGTCTTCCTTACTTTTCGGCAGAAAATTCTAAATAAAAAGCAAACGGACCAAAGATCAATTTCGACAGTAACCATTTGCAATGAAAATAAGCCGCAATAAAACACTTTGCATGCGAATCCATCCGCCTTGCATTATCCAATAGTGTTACGCAAAACTATTCAAGGCATTGCATTACGGCTTTGAGTCAGTACAAATAAGGTAATAGCAGTAATCAATAGCACCTTTTTCTATTCATTCCCAGATCTCCGATGAGCAAGATGATAATCGACCTTTAACATCTTCTCGCAGCAGTTTCACCCCATTCCGATTCTAAAGTTTTAAATTCTCCTCTACCATATCCTGGCGCTCGGTACTGCAGGTTTCGGGTTCGAATCCCGGCGGTGGCATGGATGATTGTTGGTGGTTCGGAATCCACATTATACTGTAAGTCCTGGTCTAATTAGCCTAAAGTATGTACAAGCTGACCGTAGAGCGACAAACCAAACCTCTACCATGTCCGTGGCAATCTGCATCTTCACCTGCAAATACCGCTCCTTTGGATGATCCAAATAATATTAAATATACCGTAGAAAATATCACAATATATCAAATGAAACTAATGATTGAAATATGGATCCTGTCTAACAGATGCGACTGGAAAGAATGCGAAAGTAGCCGGTTCCAAATCTTCTTTACCTTAGAATACTTTACGCCCTTCTGGCCGACAAGACAGCCTTGTACGAAGTAATATGCAGGGCCGGATTTAGATGAAAAGAGGCCTTAGGCTATTCCACTTATGAGGCCCTTTCACCTCCCATTTTTAAGTTTCTGAATTACACGAGAGGTAATAAAATAGATCATTACCGTGATATATATCAATACGTTAAATGAAACATGTTGTGATGGGTACTAATCTTTATAAAAAATGTGGCACGGATAATGAATAAAAAAAAAAAAGTCGAGAACACTTATTTGGACATTTATTCACAGCACCCTATTGAGTACTTGTAACAATAACTAATCAAACATAACATACAACATTTACAAAGAAACAAAATTCAAATAAAAAAATCTTTTGACTATGAAAATAAAATATGCAATAAAAATTATATTTTCTATCAAATTAAATAGACCCGAACAAACCCAATGAGCCGAACGAGTTGATCTTAACCAATTCTTTTTTATGCTTGTTTATTAGTCATATGTGTAGAATTTCTCCTTATTTTTCGATTCTGTGTTTTAGTGTTGACTGTTTTTAGATTAGTGTCATTCTAATTTTGCTAGCAATTTCAATGTACGCCCCTCTTGATTTTGAGGCCCTAGGCTGAAGCCTTAGTTAGCCTACAGGAAAATCCGGCCTTTGTAATATGGCTTCCCGACAAATTTCTTTTAGTTTAAGAGTAATCAGGCTGCTTAATGCCATGCTTAGTTCAGATGATTCATGTGACCTAACCTCTTCAGGACAATATTCAAATTTAGAGAGCCCTCACTCCTCAAGTTCAAAAGCGAAAGCATCTAGATCGAGCTCCGATTCTTCATTGTGCGTAACACCTGAGAGTTGGTAGGCAACCATACACTAGAAATGCATCCAGAAACGACGAGAATCCAATGCCACCTCGTATATTTGGCATCAGGCCTGGACAAGGATCCACTTCGAACTTTCCGATCTCCATCTTATGATGAATCCCAGTAAAAAACCGTCCGATATCTCCGAAGCAGTAAAAATATCCGAACGAACTTTTGGGCGCAATCATCATCTCTGCACCACCATCTGCTTCGAGCACAGCGAGTTTTCCAGAGATTTTAGAGAATTGAGTCGAGGAGCGGTAAGGTTAGAGTAGGGCCTGGGCTTTTACGACAATAACCAACTCTGGCCTCAGTCGATTTAGGCTAAGAATCTACTTTCAAAATATGCAATCTTGTATCGTCCAAAATTTGCCTATTATATTACCTCTTGCCGTCCAGAATTTGCATTGTCTATTTATATTACCTCTTGCCGTCCAGAATTTGCATTGTCTATTTTTTTGACAATGCAAATTTGCATTGAATCCAGAATTTGCATTGTCTATTTATGTTGTTCTCGTATCATCCGGAATTTGTATTGTCTATTTATATTTTCTTCATATCGTCCAGAATTTGTATTGTCTATTTATATTGTCCTCATATTTATTTATATTATCCTCATATTGTCTATTTATATTGCCCTCGTATCGTCCGGAATATGTGTTGTCTATTTATATTCTCCTCGTATCATCCGGAATTTTGTCTATTTATATTGTCTTCATATTTATTTATATTATCCTCATATTGTCTATTTATATTGTCTTCATATTTATTTATATTATCCTCATATTGTCTATTTATATTGCCTCGTACCGTCCAGAATAATTTGTTTCCACGATGTTTTTTCAATTCCTTCTATTAGCTCACACTCTCCTCTATATACAGTGAGCCACAGAATTGAGTATACACATTAGAAACTTAGAGACTTTTTGCAATTACAAATTAAATATTGCTTTAAGATGTTTGAATTTTTTACCTTATATACTTTAGTCTATGCTTTACCGTACTATACTTATAAAATTGTTACGCTTATTTATTTTTTACGAAAAAAAATAAAAGATCTCTGATGAAAGGAAAAACAACACCACAAAAATAAGTATACACCTTTATTAATTTCCTTTTAACGTACAAATTAATATTTTTTTGCATAACCTTTTGCTTGAATTACAGCTTGTAATCTTCTGGACATAGATTCTACTAGTGTTTTAGTGGTTTCAACAGAAATTTTAGCCCATTCTTCTCTCAGAACCTTCTTGAGAACTTCCTTGCTTGTGATTTCGTGCTCATGTACAGCTTTCTCTAATTTCGACCACAAATTTTCGATGACGTTTAGGTCTGGAGACTGGGCTGGAGAGTGTAATTGCTTTTTGCAATGGTACAGCAAGTATAACTGCACAATCTTCGCTGTATGCTTGGGGTCGTTGTCCTGCTGGAATATGAAGCTTGACCCAAGTCCTAACTTACTGGCATTTTTTCAAGTTATCATTTAAAATCCCCAAATATACCATCAATAAAAGCAATACCAGGTAATACCATCAATAAAAGTAAGCTCTCCAACTCCTCCAGCCGACATTCAACCCCAAACGAGGACAGATCCACCTCCGAACTTGACTGTCTTAATGGTGTTTTTTGGTGCCAGTGCTTTCCCAGCTTCTCTCCATATTTTAAATCGTCCATCGCTTCCATAAAGATTAAACTTACTGTCATCAGAAAATATTACAGTGTTACAGAAAGAAAATAGGCTTTAAACGATGTTCTTTAGCGAAAATCACTCTCTTTTGTCTATTCACATACTTATGAGTTTTGGTTTCGTATTGGTGTACGGCCATGAAACCCATATTGGTGAAGGGTACGTCGAATTGTTTCAACTGAGATATTTTTCCCGATTGTAGAGGACATCGATAAAGTTAGTTTAGAGGCACTCACCATCGGATCTTTCTTTACTGTGTGATTGATCTTCCTATTCGCTGTAGTATTCAATATTTCTTTAGGTCCTCTTCCAGGAATATTGGCCCCAGATCCAGCTTTTATAATTCTGTAGTATTTTTTGGACACAACCATGTGTTACACCAATCAACGAAGCGATTTCTCGAAG
This sequence comes from Caerostris extrusa, assembly GCA_021605095.1. NCBI lineage: Eukaryota > Metazoa > Arthropoda > Arachnida > Araneae > Araneidae > Caerostris > Caerostris extrusa. The sequence goes on along the minus strand of BPLR01003597.1, from coordinate 99,081 downwards.
AGATTTGCCCTCTTTCTACCATTTTACAACCAATAAACGCTCAGATTCAGTAGTTTCTCTACGAGAGCTCATTTTACGATTTTTAATGAGAACAAATATTATTTAAAAGCGTTGAAGTGCAATAGCACGTGTTATAAGCAGCAGATACTCCTGAAACTCTTTAAAAAAAAAAAAATTTGAAACTAAAAAAAGTGGTGGCATAATTTACAAATATAAGAAGTGTATACTCAATTTTGTGGCATGGTTTTCTATCTTTTCTTCGAATCGCTTAACTTTTTTTCGTAATAAATAAGTTAACTATAGAATTGTGTTATTATAGGATGGTAAAGCAGAGGTTAAAGTAACTAGGATAAAAAAAATTTATCTATTTAAATCAATATTTAATTTGTAATTGGAAGAAGTCTAAAAGTTTTAGAGGTGTATATTCAATTTTGTGGCTCACTGTATGTTGTTCACATTTTGAATCGTTCATAAAATACTTTTTCTCATCCATTCAACTTCAAATACATTTTTTTTGAACTTGTAGTGGATGACACTGGATGTTAATACAGTTTTTCAAATATTAATTCATTTTAGTTTATTTTTAGATTTAAGTTGCATATGTCTACCCATAGAGGGCGAAAGATAAACTTAAAAAAATGAATGAAAATTATTTATAAAGGACTTTCTGCAATATAGTGTGAAAAAAGTAGGAATTGACTTTAAAATTTTTTTTTTTTATTATTTGTTTCTAGTGCGAGCATTTTTAAGTCAAGAGCAATTGAAAACAAATCGATCAGCTTCGATGTACTTGAGCAGTGTCTTCAGTTTCCTTTTCCCACATTTGAAGCGGTTAGAATTGGCGAGAGAAGTGAGCTTTAGAAATTTTAATCGGATGAATCTTAAATGCTCAGCCAGTTGGTGAGCATACATCTTAAATTCAAGCCAAATCAAGTTTCATATTCTGATTAAGAGATAAAATTGAAATAAATTCTAAGAAAACGTGTCCGATACCTGAGTAATTCAAGGTACTGGATTCGTAACTATCTATAACTATCATTGACAGCACTAATTGAGGATTAGATCGTCAAGTTCTAAGCCCACACTCACACAATTGCGTAACACAATATTTTAATTTTATTTTATTTGTTACTAGGATGCTCTACACAAATTATTCACACAAAATGTTACGCATATAGTGAAATTATTTCACTATGCAGGATGATTATAATTAAAGTCCCAATCTCTCGTCACAATGAGTTCAAACTTGAACTGAAGATACTTGAAGAAGGGGGAAACGGTATGACATCAAAAAAAAAAGTTCCGCCGATTTTTCCCATCCAATGTGATATGACCTTGCCGTGGTGGAGGGGCTTTCCACTCACAGTGTCACAACTGTTGAATGACTTGGAAGCCATTTCTTCCTTCAAAAACTGAACAATCCAGCACATTTAGCTCCACAGTGGGTTGAATGTGCAATTCCTGCCACTTTCCATTCAAAAATATCACTGGCAGTCGAATTCACTTTCTTTTAGGCCGCTTACAGCGCCATCTATTAATACACTTTGGAACATTTTTTGGATGTCGTACCGTTTCCCCCTTCTTCAAGTATCTTCAGTGCAAGTTTCAACTCATTGTGACGAGTGGTTCTTTTCTTACAGCATTTTGAAAGTGGGACTTTAATTATAATCACCCTATATGTAAGCACTACAATTTTTTTTTTAACCATTAAAATGCTTTTTAAAAATCCCTTGCAAAATATTATTCATATTTCAAGAAGTTTCAAAATATTGCTTAGCAAGCTTGTCTAAATATTTAATAAATAAGTATTGAAAGTTGTTGTTGCTCAAATAGACGCATATTATTGTACTTATTGTTCTTTTTTCCCATAGGTAAGTTGAAAACATATTCCATTATTTAAAATTGAAATGCAAGACGGTAAAGTAAACTGCTGTAAGTAAATTTATGTATTTCCTTTTTTTTAAGTATTTTCTTTTAGATTTAAAAGAGAGTGTTTAGAGATCGATTCTTCATCGGAAAGAAAAGAAATTATTCCTATTATTATTTTTTTTTAATTAAAGCATTTGCACAATGGTGTTACCTCGATTATTTTAACTTCATTTTTCATCCATTGTAGATTATGACAATTTTCAGGCGACTCAGAAATGATTAGTTAAATTACTTGGATGGGAAGGAGTTTTAGACTTAAGGCAGATTTTTACTGTATACTAAAATCTCATGTCGTTGAAGACTAGCCAATCGAAGGCCTGAGTGAGCAGGACACCAGGTTTCTGATTCGCTGATGATCTACGAAGCGAGATATCGTAGTGGATGTCGGTTCGTTTGTGCAGCTGGATATCGGAGTGGCAAAGTTAAGACTAATTTTTAAGAGCACACAACTTTATTTATACGCGCACAAACTCTACATTCACATATAATTACAGATAAATAGTATTTAACTCATTTAAAACATCTAATTATACATTTGTGGAAGGATTCCACTTTTAAACTGTAAATAAAGTGACTCAGGTACACACTGGATAGCGAAATCAATTTCCTCTCTGAATGAGAGTCTGTAGGCCAATTTATTCACAGGATGGTGCTAACTAGATCTTCTCTCGGGGCGAAAGACTGTCAACTAAACGTCTCTGGAGTAGCAGCTAATTATAGAGTTGTGGAAGAATTCCACTTCTAAGCTGTAAATAAAGTTTCTCAGGTTGAATAGCGAACTATACTTTCTGGATGAGAGTCTGTAGGCCCATTTATGCACAGGATGGTGCTAAATGTGCCTATGTCTTCTCTCGGGGTGAGAGACTGTAAACTAAACGTCTCTGAGGCAGCAGCTAATTATACAGTTGTGGAAGGACTCCACTTCTAACTCTCGGGACGAGAGCTCGTCACTAACGGCAGCTCCTGTATTGCCGCACGTCCTCTCTGGCGAGAGACTCAAAGCCTACTGACGATTTCTTCTGTACGCCGCAAGGGGCGCTCTTGCAGTGCGTAGGAGGAAAAGGGATTGCGTAGGAAGAATCAACGGTTCAAATGTTTATCACTTCGTACGAACGCCCCCTCATAACACGTTGTTGCTGTTGTTGCTTAATCTCCTGGCCCAAGAAAATCTACACCAGGTCCTGAAGAATCAGTAGGCGACTGGGCCTTGGCTAAGGGTAATATGTAACTTCACTTCAGCGAGGAACCAAGGGCTGAAGACTGACTCAACCTCAATGCAACGCTTTGCGATCCTATGAGACCGGGACCTACGGTTTAAAGTGGATTCCGAACCACTACAAACATCCTTGGCACAGCCTGTGGCACCGAGCGCCAGAGAGCTAGACTCTCGGCCATTCAGGCCCACCTCATAACATACACCTTCTTTCCACCTTTTTAAGGCGTTTGGTAAACCAATTTGGAATGAAACCTCTTGGGGGAAAATCATCGCTTTCACTATCTTCTCAGCTTATCTATAGGTATTCTTCAATCTACAGATTCACATCTCGTATCCGATGTAAACAGGGAGACTATTGGTTGATTTATTTTTTGAGTATCGAACTACTTTATTTCAGAAGCTCTAACCACCAGATTCCACGGTTGCGCACCAGAATTTTACTTTGTTTTTCATTTTGCGTCAGAATAATTAATTCCGTTTTTGGCAACGTATTTGAGTGTATAAATTCGGACTACTGCCTTTTTTCCGTTCTCAATTGCCCTGTTGATCATTCTAGTCGGGTTGGTTGTTTCCTAATGGCTGATAGTAGCGATGCATCGGAAGATAGTGAACATTATTCTAGTAGCTGTATGTTCGATTCAAATGACACCAATTCATTTACCGAATCATCATTTGAAAGTTCTGAACCATTGAAAAAAGATGTGTCGCCAAACCCTTCGGCATATGCACCTCCTTTGGAATCTTATGTGGTATCCATTAAAAATTCGAATCCTCTGACGCAAACTGCAACAGTTCCTCTTAGAGCTTTGGAAGAACTTTTGGCCATTCAAAAATCTTTCTTAGCTTTGATATCCCCGACGTCGAAGAGCCACGCATCCACGTCAAAGGGTCAGCTTTTAGGAACTACCGGGAATCGTAATGCTATTCCAATCAGATTCGACAAAATATCGCCTCTATTTAGTAAACGTCCTGTCCATAACTCGAGTTCCGAATCCGATTCGAATGAAAGAAAGTCGTTTTCCAGTGGTAAAAAGAAACAAAAGTGTTTCTCATCAAAACCGTTGTCGAGTAGTGCTTCAAAAATCGAAGAGTCTAATCCAAAAATGAAACGCAAGTTTTACTTCTCGTAGCTTGTTGGATGAATTAAACGCTTGTTCATCAAAGGCGGAGTCAAGTTCTTCTGTTGAACGCTCGAACATTGGTGGTTGGCAGCGAAATGAAACCGAAAATCAGTCGACTGTAATTTCATCTGTTCCATCAACTTCGAAATCTAAAAATTCTGCAAGCGGACAATCTGTTTCCTTTTCGAAGGGAAGAAAAGCGCAGTTATCGGATGCCAAGGAAACTGGAGCATCTGTTTCCAAAAACCCCCAATTAGCAGGTTCTTGCTCAAGTCATATGTGTAAATGTGAAAGTTGCACTATTTACGGTAACCTTATGTCATCGAGAAACTCGATAACAGCAGCAGATGTACGTGAAAGTATGTCCAATTTATCAGCTCCAGAGACGAGCTTACCAACTCAAACACACCAACATGTTTCGAGGACCAACCCCAATGCAGTTCGACTTGTCCGTTCCTCGACTTCTACCACGAGTCCTCCAACGCAAGTCAGCATCCAGCAATCGCTTCCAACCGAGGGAAATTGGAAGGAAGATGGGAATAGAATGTCGGTAGCAACATGGCTGAACAGGCGTAATTCTACGGAACCCAATTCAAATGCGCAAATGCCAGTTGTATTAGAAATATTAACACAGCCAGAAATACTGTTTAGACCTCTGCAAACTCGCCAATCAGCTCCTCGTACTCCTTTAGCCGTGGAATACTTTCAAGGGAATAGAGAGTTACATTCTGGTCTTTCAGGTAGGCTTCCAATCCAATCTCTTTTGAATTCTGAATTGGAGTTGCCATCGCCCAATCAAGAAGTTTCAGTTTCATCTTTTTATCCAGGAAGTAAGGAAGACACTATACCAACTTGTGAATATGCTATGCATGAAGATTTTTCAGGAAGTGAGCAAGGATTATTTTCTAAAGCTTTCTTGAAATCGAATAAAGAATCATTGAGTGAAAGCAGAGACGAATCTGTTTCTAAAGAATCATTGAGTGAAAGCAGAAACGAATCTGTTTCTAAAGAATCATTGAGTGAAAGCACAGACGAATCTGTTTCTAAAGAATCATTGAGTGAAAGCACAGACGAATCTGTTTCTAAAGAATCATTGTGGGAAAGCAGAGACGAATCTGTTTCTAAAGAATCATTGTGGGAAAGCAGAGACGAATTAGTTTCTAAAGAATCTTCTAATGAAAACAGAGGCGAATTAGTTTCTGAAGAACATTTGAGTAGAGAGTCGTCAGAAGGACAATCTTTACTTGAAAAATCCTTCCAATCTAGAATAACACCTGAAAGAAAAATTGAAAACATTACCAGTACGATTGAATCTTCTCAACATCTGCTTGAAATGCAGACAATCTTGAGAAAAATCTTGACGGAACACTTGTTGAAAAGCAATGATACACAGTGGTTGGAAATTATTCAGCCCGTATCAAACCATGGCGAACAGCCATCTTTGATTGAACGAACGATACACGATTTTGTAAAATACTTGGAAACATCGCCAAGTAGTCGTCCACTTTCTTCTCACCAATGCAAGGCTACCAACGATGTCATAGATGAATTATTGACAGTGGTTGTCAGCTTAACTGCCGAGACTCTAGCAAAATCTGTGATGCTTCAACGACAGCAGAGCTTAGATGGTGTTGACCATCAAGTCATGAGTTTTTACTGTTCCTTTAAAAAGCTCTGCAGACAATTCGAACAATTATGGAAACAAAAGATTTTTAACTTGGATAATACGGAAAAAGAATGCAGAACTTGTTTGGTTTCAATTATGTCAACGCTTTCGAATTATTTGAACCTATTGAAGCATGCATTTTGGCACCTCTTGTGCCACCTCTACAAGAATGTGGGATCGACTGCAAAAAAAGAAATCGAGGCGGGAATGAGTGAAGATGAGAAGGATATCTTAAAAACGGAAGACTAGAAATCATTTTAAACATACTAGTATATCAGACTGATTTACGTCGTTTTAACTTCCGATTACTTTGACATAATCGTAAACGTTACTTACTGTCACGAAACTTTTAATGGTAAATATTGCTTACTGTTGTCATATACGTTATGTACAAATTGTTATATACATTGTATGCGATGTTGATATAAAAGTATGTTGTTTTTTAGTAATAAACCTTCATTTTATATAATGGTATAGGGAAACTAATCGTTGATGTGATTCGAAGTTTAATAACACGAAACATTAAAAACAAGTCATGAAATAGTCATGAATTCGAACCCGAAACCTGTGGCACCGAGCGCTTGCTACTGGGCCATCAGGCACCATATTCGATTTATACAGATTTAAAACTTGATATCTAAAATCGATTTTTGTACAGATTTAAAATTTCGAATATGAAACTTGTTTTTGAATCGCAAACAACGTAATAGGAGCCTCTGAGCACTTTCGACTACCAAATATTTAAAAAACGGTTTTTAATGATTATTTCCTAGTACGGATTATGTTCATTTCAGTTTATTTGACCTTGTGATGTGGAATGCAGCTGGGCGGGGTTGGGTTGAGACACAGGTTTGAGAACTCCGTTTCTTTACACACGCACAAGCACGTCACACATATTTTAAATATGTTAAATATTGTATGTGTGACGTGCTTGTGCGTGTGTAAAGAAACGGACATAAAAAACATAATTATTTATTAAAGTAAAGACATAGTTATAGATTCGTGGAAGAATTCCACTTCTGAGCCGAAAACCCGATACTCGGGTACGCGCTGGATGTGCGAAATATACTTCCTCTCCGATGAAAGTCTCGAAGCCTACTGGCAATTTCTCCTGCTCTTACAGTGCGTAGAACGGTTACAACCATTTTGTCTTCAACACACATCTCCTTTTGCCCATTTAATTGCGCATATTTCATTGCAAACTATCTCGTTTAGACTTCCTTGAGTGCTTTAATTATTAGGTGCATTCATTTAATTTACTTCCATACAACATCAAAGTAGAGTGCCAATTTTTCCTTGCACACTCAATAAGCTTTTTTTTTTTTTTTTTTTACCTCCCCCTACATCAAACTGTAGCGATATCCGCCGTGAGAACTCTAAAAGCCCTATACAATATAGCTTTGGTAAAGTTGTCAGAATTAAAAATTGTGAAATCGAGTGCAGTGCATGTAGTCAGATGTAAAAAGCCATCGCTTCGCCTGACTAGTACAGGGGTCAGAAGACATCATGAGTAGCTACATCCTTGCGATGAGAGTGTTTATAAAGAAAATCATGTGCTTTTGAAAGTCAGGCATTTGGTGTTGAAAACTGCTCGGGGCAAGTCCATCGGGATGGGCGATGAAACAAGTCTGTTCCACGTTTTATCAGTTGGAAGGAGTTTGTTTGAAGGATCTGTCTATTTTCTTCTTTACCCCAGAATTCAATGGATGAAGGGATAAAGGAAATGGTGGCCGTGGTAACTGACAATCCTTTTTGGCACCCTTTTTTCACTTCCAGACACTCTACAATGGCTGGGAATCCACTGAAACAAGGAATTAATCACTAGATGCATAGGAGACAGTTGCCAAGATTGCAGCTTGGGAGTCAATGAAGACAACCGCTTTATTAAGATGAGTACTCAGTCCAAACAATCAATAAGCGAAACATATATTAATCAATATCGTATATTTGACTATATGATTTGTTTGGTTTCTCGCTCTACGGTCATCTTGCGCACACGAGAGCTAAACAGACCGGGACCTACAGTTTAACGTGGATTGCGAACCACTAGCAAACATCCCTGCTACCGCCAGGATTCCAACCTCAAGCCTGGGATACCAACGGCCAGAGCGCTAGCCAATGGGCCATCAGGCCACAAAAATTTGTGTTGCGTCGAACCAGCGACCTATGGATACCAGCAACACAGCGCTCTGTCAACAGAGCCATTGAAGGGGGGTTTAACTAGATGAGGGGAAATTTTTGGGGGATGGGGAGATAATTGCTAGTGAGCTTATTAATTGGCGGTCTGGTGACCAAGTGGCTAGCGCTCTGGCCTTTGATATCACAAGCTTCAGATTCGATTCCTGGTGATGGCATGATGTTTGTGAGGGTTCGGAATCCACGTTACACTGTAAGGCCCGGTCTGTTTAGCTCTCGTGTGCGCAAGAGAGCGTAAAGCGAGAAACCAAACCAAACTATCAAATAGGGTGAGGTTGGCAACTGGCATACCGATTACTGAGTACCAATGGGGGGATAAGAAGGCCCCTGAATCTCCTCCTCAGCTGAATCAATTGTACTGAATCGTAATTTATAGATGACTGCTTAGTATAGTATTACTAGGTGAATAAAAATAAAATTGCCTTAAATTTAAAAAATGATACAGAAATAATAGGAAAAAAAAATTTTTAATACAAGAAATGCACAAAATTTTAAATTTAAAAATTCTGTAACTAGTTCTAGTAAGGAACCAATTGCAGATGCCATAAAAAATTATGCATGTGTACAAAACAAAATGTAATTCCTTGTTCAAAAAACGTCTCCTCAGAGCCAATAAATATATAAGAATATTTTTAAGATCAAAATTTATCTTTTTGATCAGATTTTTTTATATTAATTATTCTGCTGCTTTTTTTTTTTTTTTGTTAAAAAAAAGTAGAACTAAAAACCACAACTACGTACAAAAAAAAAACCACTACAAAAGTAGAGAGAACTAAACAACTAAACTAAAAACCACAACAAACAACAACACAAAGAACTAACAACGAAAGAACTAAAAACCACAACCACTAAAAACCACAACTAGTTGCCAGAAAGAACGTTTAAGTGCACATGTAGCAAAGAGAGAAGGAAAAGGAGCAAGGATTTTTGATTCAGGCTTCTAATCTCTGCGGTCAGAGATTCGGCCCCTTGCCAACTCTGATACGTTAATGGAAGACGCGGAATTAAGACCAAAGAGAGTCCTCTGATACACAATTTTGTTAATGCTAAATTTCGGGGATGTTTTGGAAATCACTCTGCATCCTGAGTTTGTATGCGCTTAACTCTGAAGAACAATCACTGTGTTTCTTTTGCTTAAGAAAGCACTCTTAGGTATCAAAAGCCACTATAGCTTCCCGTTTTTACGGGGCCAGTGAGCTCCATTAATTTTCAACATGATCATATGCAAAGTCAAAAGGAAAGGTCTTAATCTTCTCTGGTTAAGTAAACAGTATTGCCGAATAGCCAAAATATGCAGCTTGTTTGAAGATTGTCGTGTTGCAGAGAGTTATGCAAAGTTTGGGTTTGGTTTGTTGCTCAACGGTCATCTTGTGCACACTTTAGGCTAAACAGACCGAACATTCCGAACCATTCACAACATCTCTGCCACCGCCAGGATTCGAACCTGAAGCTTGGGATTGCGTTTTGGGAGATAATGGATCCAGTTTACAGAAAATGGATGTACTGGAAATAGGAAATTTTATTGCCCTACAAAGTGTAAACTTAATCTTTACAGTCAAACATCCATTAAATGCATTTAAAAAAAGTCTGTTTAAAAAATATAAGAACGCTCTTCATTAAATTCCCCGTTGGATTCTTTAAAAATCAGAAGTATTGTGAGAATTAGCTGTCCATTTTTCCATACCACCACAGTAACACTAACTTGTAAATCGTATTTCTTTTTGCAGATGAATTTATTTAAAGAAAACCAGATTTAAACTTGACTTGATGTATGATCGCTGACACTGCTTTATCTCAATTGATCCAAATGTTTTTTTTTTTTTAAATACAGTAGATAAACCAATTTGGCAGAAGTGATAAAGCCAGATTTAGCATCACTACAACGATACATCAAAACTATACTCGATGCCAAGTTACAAACTTTAAAAATTTGTTGTTGAATACTTTTTATATTGAGCGCCTTATGACCAAGTGGCTGACGGTCTGGCCCTCGGTACCACAAGTTTCGGGTTCGAGTCTTAGCGGTGCCATGGATGTTTGTAGTGGTTCGAATCCACTTTAAACCATAGGTTCCGGTCTCATAGGATCGTAGAGCGTTGTGTGTGGGGGTCGTGTGACTGCGTCCGTAGCCTATCCTCAAGCTAATAACAGCAACTTTTATATTAAAAAGGGAAAAGAAATGGAGAAAATCGTGAGAAAATGTACTAGTAGGGAAATTGCAATCAATACTCATTCAATGAAATTGCTGTTTGGCTTATACACACTAAAAAGTAAATTCAAAAAATAAAAATCGTTAACAAAGCTAAAAAAATGAACAATTACAACTGGACTATATCATATATTTTCTCTTAAGTTCTCATGGAAAGAATTACCTTCAAATCTGAAGATTGTTTACAAAAGAATAGAAAATTTGCCTGAAGCATTGCCAAGTATGAAATATCTGGCTTCTTAAGAATAGTGTAACAGACTGAAAAAAAATTAACAATTTGTATGACATATTCAGGTACTGATTAAAAAACATACACGTCTTCTAATTCATACATGCGTAGTGTTTAGCATCAAAAATTATGCGCTCGATGTTGCCGATAAGCAAGAATTGGTAAACCAACAAGTCTCCATGATGAAACATTCCACCTTGAGTAATCCTGAGAATTTCCCATTGCGGACACGCCTCAAATAGTAAGTGTTCCCTTTTCTGTTTGTATTTTAATTGACTTGAGAGATATTTCTATATGCATCAGTTGTTTTATTTATGAAATTTGGGATCCGGCTGACCCAGTTCCGTGTCACTTGTTTAGTTTTCATAATATTGGTTAGGGAATGTCACGTATTTTATTTAGGATCGGATATTTTCCGAAAAATACGTGATGCACTCATAATGATGGTCGTAAAAAAATGCTCATGTGTCTCGTGACTCTGATAGTTAATGTAAATAGGTGGTTCTAAGTAAACACGGTTTACATGAAATATTCAATAAAAATGGTTTTTATTATGCAACGTATTTATTTTGTGAGCAATTTCCATTACTGTTATTGTTGCATGTCTGATGGACAAGAGTTATAATTTAAGGTGCATCTAATAAGCTTAAGTCAGATTAATCGAAAAGCTGAAGTTTTTTAAATAATTATAGACTTTGTCGTCGAATTGCAATTTCAATTGTTTTACTTACACTTATGTGAATAAGAAGAATCGTGCAGCACAATTATGTGATGATTTCAAGTTATCATAATGACTTACAAAAAAGGAATTTTTGAACTGACATGCTAAATAGAATAAACATCAAGCCAATTTTGTAATTTATGTTTATTAACTTAACAGGACGATCCTTTCTTTTCTGTAAATATTGGTTGTTTTTTTCCCCTTGTGATTTTAAGCTTTTTATTCAAATCTAGTTAAGTTTTTAACTTAGTTAGATTTGCTTAAAGTTCATAACGCTTCCAAATTGATTTTAATTAATCAATGTGAGGTTCGAATCCTGGCTTTGTCATGGATGTTTGTAGTGGTTCTGAATCCACTTTAAACCTTAGGTCCCGGTCTTATAAGATCGTAGAGCGTTTGTGGGGGTAGTGGGACTCGCGTCCGTAGTCTATCTTCAAGCTACACGTGTCCCCTGGTTTGCTCAATGAGTCACAGCGGTGCAGCCTTTGCTTATGGCATAAAGATAACTCTCTGTATTGCCAACTGCATTAGAAAAAAAAAAAATAATCGTGTAACACAATTATGTGAGGATTTCAGGTTATCACAATGACTTAAAAGAATTTTAGAAGGAATGCTCGGACATATTAAATGAATAAAAGTCGAGACGATTACCTTTTCTATTCTAAAAATATTTTTACTTTATCAATACAGGAGAGGATACGAACTATTATATAAATATTGGTTGTTGTTGTTGTTTTTCCCCTGTGATTTTCAATTTTTTATTCAAATCTTGTAAAGTTTTTATTGTATTATTAGATGCAAGTTCACAGCGCATCCAAATAGATTTTAATTAATCAACGTGATGACATAGCAACTTCGTACTTCATCTTGCAACCAGAAAGCAACTAATCTCATAAAAATGTGCCTTTTATTCTTAGTTATTTAAAAGGAAAATAACATGCATTTCAAACTTACTGTAACTTGAAATCAATAGATGCTACATATTATACAAGACAGTGAAATGATTGGCTTAGTTTGGTTTGTCGGTTTACGGTCATTTTGTGCTAATTAGACCGAGACCTACAGTTCAAAGTGGATTCGAACTACTAACAACATCCCTGCCACCGCTAAGATCTTGAACTTTTGAAAGCTGTGGAACCAAAGGCCAGAGTACTACCTGAGCTTGACCATCAGGCCACTGTTAATCGATTTAGCGTAGTTTTGTCTCAATATTGATATTTACAGCCTAATTCATATTGCCATCATTTTATGATTATTATTTGAAAGATGGTATTAAGTAAACATCTAAGTATTCATAATTCGATCTTTTAAGAAATAATCTGTTAATCTTGTCCTGACATATCGTCTATAACTAGTCATCTAGTGCTAATGGCATGCATCCATCAAAAAAATATGGAATTTTGGACCAGACCGGAACAAAACCGTGAAGATAATATTCCGTTCGCTGCTTCACATGAATACATTTCATCTATTTCAATCCAACTTCCATTCTTCGAGATTAGGTTGTTAAAATAGCAAAATTAAATAGCATGTTATGATTTCTGCACAAAAAAAATATTCTAATGAAAACAATTTTAATTGAAAATCCAAGAGAGTTTTATGAAATTAGTGTGATTAGTACATCAAATAATTCGTCCATGTTGTTGTAACATCATTTAATGATTTAATTTGTCCCCTTAAAAATCCAGCGGCCTGATGGTCAATTGGCTAGCGCTCTGCCCATTGGTACCACAGGCTTTAGATTCGAATCCTGACGAGAACATGGATGGATTGTGAGTGGTTCAACTGTAGGTCCCGGTCTAATTAGCCTAAAATTGTGCAGAAAGATGACCGTAAAGCGACAAACCAAACCTTAAAAATCAAATACAACTGAAATGCTGCAAGCTTTGTATATGTATGAATTACGGAATGTATATTAAATATTTAATCGAAAATAACTGCGCCTTTTTTAAACAAAACAACCTAATACTAAAGCATTTAAGAAAAGAACATGCGAGATATTTCGAATATTTTAATCCTAAAAGCAAACATCAAACAAAAAGAATAATTCCTTTATCTAGTTCGTAAAACTTCTCGAAAGTGTAAGAGTTCGAAAAGAAAAATAAATTTAAATTCTTAACAAACGTTAGGTAAACGTTTTAAAATTCCGCAGAAACAACCAGTTTTACGAAAGAATGTCGCATTATCCCCGAAGTTACGAATCCACGGTCAGGTCACCATTTTCTGCAAGTATGCATAAAATGGCGGGAAAAGTAGAAAGCAGAAAATGGCGCACGTAAGCTTTTCGGCATTTGAGTTCATCGCGATAAAGTTGAGAGGTCGAACTGAGTGGGGCAATCGAGGAAGATGCGCTGCTGTGTGCACGGAAATAAGGTCAAACACTCTCGCTTTTAGATGCATTGTGGAACAACGCTCATTCTATGACTTTCTTTTTTTCCTGGATCAAATTTCTACAATCTTTTAATCTCCATGCAAGACAGTCGATTGAATAGCGGGCTTTTATTCTCTTCCTTCTACAGATGTATTGGATTATATTTCGTTATTCCCTTCTCTGTAATCGATAGGGTTTTGTTTTGACATAATTTATTCCTTAAAATTGAGTTCGTTTATTCTTTAATACTACACAGTCCAGTCACATTAATGTGACCACCTGTGTCAAAAGCCAGAATATACACTCTTGTATATACTTTATAAGTGGAGTGTGGTATTTAAACGGAATTCTTTATATACACTCCACTGCAATGTGCTGCATTTTGTGATGGGTTATTTCACGTTGACGTCGAAAGTAGGTGGTGGTCACATTAATGTGACTGGACTGTGTATATATGTTTTTTTTTTTTTACTTCTAATACCAAGATACAATAAGTAATAAAATGAAAAGAACACAAGGAATATAAAATCAATAACAACAATGAGAAACGAAGGAAATCACATAGAGACATGTTTAGACCACAAGAGCCCTAGCCTCTCAGTAACGACCCTACACAGTAGAGCAGGGGTGGCCAACAAAATGATCTTGCGAGCCATTTTGAAATGCTTCCTCACTCCGCGGGCTACCTGTAAAGTTATAGATCTCCCTATTAGATTGAGACCTACTACAGTAATTTTTTTGGAGTGAAAAATGGAAACAGAATGAGTAATTATTTTTGTGTTTACTTTTATTCTCACATGTAAACGTAGATGATACAATAATAATGATACTAAAGTTCGTAACCTTGTTATGTTAACGACCTCGTAGTACAAAAGATCTGCCTGGAACATCGGCGAATACAATGAACTGCCATTCATCTTCACCTTAGAAAAATTGAAGATGTTGTTTGAAATGTATTATGCCATTAGTGGATTTTCAGCTGGACATAAAAACCTCATCTTAAGATGTACTTATTGTATCATATGCAAAGATTAACAAGTAAAATGTTGCGAGTATTTGACAGGGAACTAGAATCGATAAATTGGGGAATTCTTTACGGCACGCCAAGAAATATTCATCCACTTTCTCTGAACAAAATTGCAATTTTACGCTACAACAACTTTGCAATTTAAATCAAAATGACATCAAACATCACATCACAAAGACACATTTGCAACTGTAGCTGTAATTTTATCCAGAATTATAATATTATATAAAATTATTTCATATTAAAGAATATTATGTTAAAATAGTGTTAATTTAGAAATCACTTAAATATAATTTGAGGACACTTACTAGTACCATTAATATTATAAAAATGTATATTTTTAAATTCAAAATGCTGTGCAGCATTAAGTAAAAATTTAATGACAATTTATAACAAAAAGTTAATACGTTAATAGTTAACTTATTCATTAAACTGCAGTTGTCAAAAAAGCCGACTCATTCCTCATAATTTGAAGAAGCAACTCATCACGGACTTCAACTGCCCTAAGAAGTTGACATCAGTTATTAGCAGACTCGGAACTAATCATTACAGAGGGATGAAGATTCTCCCAGACAAGACCAGGACCAGACAACGCTTTCGTAACACCTAAGCACTCCCTCCCCATGTTTTGCAATTGGGTAGGGTGCCAATCGAGGCCAACTTAAGAGAAGTCCTGTATAGTGAAGCGGGGCCGTTACCAGCGGCCGCTATCGTGAAGACTTTGATTCGATCTGACTTTGATAATTATATTTTAAATCCATGGACACGATAACAACAACAATATTCATTAAACTTTTATCTCCTTGAAAGAAAAAAAAAACATAGAAGATTAACAGTCCTTTTTTTATTACAAAGGAAACATGAAATAGGATAACTATAATTATTTAAGTGCATTACATTTGCATTAAAAAAAATTAAGTAAAATTTTCTATTTTTTACAAATACTTGCTATTTTTCTGGAATCTTGATTAAAATTAATAAATACAATAAAAGTGAGGAACTCTCATATCAAACTATATCACCGAAAATAGAGGCTTGTAAATGACAGAACCCTTCATACCTATCGGCATATTGTACCATGCCAGGTCATTTTATATAAAAGTGAAAGTTAAAAAAAACTAAAAAGGGTCAGAGAAACAAATCTTAAGCACAGAAGCATCCAGGTTGCCAAATTTGGCGACTTATCACTCATTAGCAATAGGAAGAAAGTAACTAAAAAAAAATTTTTTTTTCTCCTGCATCAAATTGCAGTGATGTCCGCCATAAGAACTCTAGCGGCCCAATAAAATGTAGCCTTGGTAAAGTTGTCAGAATGAAAAGTCCTAAAATCAAGTCAGTGCGTGGTGTCCAATGTAAAAAGTCCATGGCTTCACCCGATGAGCACAGACGTCATTAGCAGCTACACCCATGCGGTGCAAGTATTTATTGAGAAATTCATGTCCTGTCGAGAGTCGGACATGTGCTGTAGAAAACCACGGGGCAAGTCCATTGGGATGGGTGATGCAACAAGCATATTCCACGTTTCATCAGTTGAAAGGAGTTTGTCTGTTTATTTTCATCTTTACCGCAGATCTAAATGCATGAAAGCACAAAGGAAATGGTGGCTATGGTAACCTACAACACGTTTTGGCCAAGAGGTCGGCCTTTTCATGTCCAGGCACCCCCTCAATGACTGGGAATCAACTGAAAAACAATCTCCCAGTCAAAAGCAATTGCATTGGAGAGATTCATCTTCAACAAGGAAGCAATCACTAGGTGTACAGGAGACAGTTGCCAAGATTGAAGCTTGGGAGTCAATAAAGATAACTGCTTTATTAAGATTAGTAGTGAGTCCATGAAGGTTTAAAATATAATTCCTTATGGTAAAAATCCCAGTATCAGCATGGGAGGCATTAAGACCAAGTGCGTACGATTCCTCAAAAATCCTTTAATTAGTAGCTAAAGTTTTTTTATCCCCTTGCCTGCAATTTGACCCATCAATGGAATATATAAAAGTATGCTTTAAGTATTATTTTAAATTTAGCAAAAACTGTTTAGTCATTTGAAAATAGTGCCAAAGATACAGCGAGCCACAAAATTGAGTATACACCTCTAAAACTTTTAGACTTCTTCCAATTACAAATTAAATATTGATTTAAATAGATAATTTTTTTTATCCTAGATACTTTAACCTCTGCTTTACCATCCTATAATAACACAATTCTATAGTTAACTTATTTATTACGAAAAAGTTAAGCGATTCGAAGAAAAGATAGAAAACCCTGCCACAAAATTGAGTATACACTTCTTATATTTGTAAATTATGCCACCACTTTTTTTAGTTTCAAATTTTCTTTAAAGAGTTTCAGGAGTAGCTGCTGCTTATAACACGTGCTTTGCACTTCAACGGTTTTAAATAGTATTTTTTTCTCATTAAAAATCGTAAAATGAGCTCTCGTAGAGAAACTACAGAATCTGAGCGTTTATTGGTTGTAAAATGGTCGAAAGAGAGCAAATCTCTTCGAGAAATCACTTCGTTGATTGGTATAATTCATGGTTGTGTCCAAAAAATACTACAGAAGTATAAAAAAAACTGGATCTGTGGCCAATATTCCTGGAAGAGGACTTAAAGAAATACTGAGTACTACAGCGAAGAGGAAGATCATTCACTCAGTAAAGAAAGATCCGAGGGTGAGTGCCTCTAAACTAGCTTTATCGATGTCCTCTACAATCGCGAAAAAGATCTCAGTTGAAACAATTCGACGTACCCCTTCACCAATATGGGTTTCATGGCCGACACCAATACGAAAGCCACTCATCAAGTACTTGAATAGACGAAAGAGAGTGATTTTCGTCAAAGAACATCGTTTAAAGCCTATTTCTTTCTGGAACACTGTAATATTTTCTGATGAAAGTAAGTTTAATCTTTACGGAAGCAATGGACGATTTAAAATATGGAGAGAAGCTGGGAAAGCACTGGTACCTAAAAACATCATTAAGACAGTCAAGTTCGGAGGTGGATCTGCCCTCGTTTGGTGTTGTATGTCGGCTGGAGGAGTTGGAGAGCTTGCTTTTATTGATGGTATTATGGACAAACATGTATATTTGGGGATTTTAAATGATAACTTGAAAAAAAGTGCCAGTAAATTGGGGCTTGAGTCAAGCTTCATATTCCAACAGGACAACGACCCCAAGCATACAGCGAAGATTGTGCAGTTATACTGCTGTACCATTGCAAGAAGCAATTACACACTCAGCCCAGTCTCCAGACCTAAACGTCATCGAAAATTTGTGGTCGAAATTAGAGAAAGCTGTACATGAGCACGAAATCACAAGCGAGGAAGTTCTCAAGAAGGTTCTGAGATAAGAAATTTCTGTTAAAACCACTAAAATAAAAAAAAAAAAATAATAAAAAAATTAAAAATTTCTGAGAAAATTAAAATTAAAATTAAAATTAAATTAAATTGTTGAAACCACTAAAACACTAGTAGAATCTATGTCCAGAAGATTACAAGCTGTAATTCAAGCAAAAGGTTATGCAACAAAATATTAATTTGTACGTTAAAAGGAAATTAATAAAGGTGTATACTTGTTTTTGTGGTGGTGTTTTTCCTCACGTCTCAGATCTTTTTTTTTTCGTAAAAAATAAAGAAACGTTACAAATTTTTAAGTATAGTACGGTAAAGCATAGACTAAAGTATATAAGGTAAAAAATTCAATCATCTTAAAGCAATATTTAATTTGTAATTGCAAAAAGTCTCTAAGTTTCTAAGGAGTATACTCAATTTTGTGGCCCACTGTATGTGCTGAGTAATCTAATAATTCCTTGTTTCAATTTTTTACTTCAGAAAATATTTTTACCGTGGTTTCAATTTCAGAAAAATTTGAAACCAAGGTAAAATATTAAATAAAAAAAAAGAAAAATTCTAAAGCATGAATGTTATCATTTGTGATATTTCTTGCTTCAATTTTTAAAATGTTCGCAAAAAAATAATAAAAATCCAAATGAGAGCACGAGTGTAACCTTCTTGTACTTGCCAAGTGAACACAAATTAATGAAGCCATTTTAAATATATTAAAACTTAATTCACAGTCGACAAAACTAGTCAAGGTCAACTTTGGTGAAAATTGAAGCTGTTTACTTTTTTCCAATTCAACTTTTACATCAGTCAGCTAAAGATTAAAGACCAGTTTCGGCACAAATTGAGATTCATCACTTTTCGAGTCAACTTTTGCATCAATTAACTGGAAATAGCTTTATTAGTTTTACTTTAAAGCTATATTTTAAAAATATAGTGAATATATATTCTCATTTTATATCTATATATTCATGAGACACGAACTTTTCATGTTTAATGTTAACGTTGGGCCTGAATGGCCAAGTGGCTAGGCTCTGGCGCTCGGTACCACAGATTTCGGGTTCGAGTCCCGGCGGTGCCATGGATGTTTGGAGAGGTTCGGAATCCACTTTAAACCGTAGCTCCTGGTCTAATAGGATCTTAGAGCGTTGCGGGGGGCAGTGTTACTCCGCATCCGTGGCTTATCTTCAAGTGACACGCAGCCCCTGGGTAATGCAAAGTGAGTAACGTCTGTGCAGCGCTTGCCTTAAGGCATATAAGACAGCTGTCTAAGTGTTTGCCAGCTGCATTAGCAGAAAAAAATGTTAATGTAGAGAAAACATTGTTTTTGAATTATTGATGTGCAACTTGATGATTCACTACCTTTGTTGTCATGTGTTTTTCATGATGATCACTTATTCATCTTAAAAAAAAAAAAAAAAAAAAGCTTTTTATTAGTAAATGTTTTATTTTTTAATAAATATTATTATACTAATTAACTGACAAATATCTTCTATATGAGTTTTAGTGGCCTGATGGCCAATTGGCTAGCGCTCTGGCCTTCGGTACCACAGGCTGCAGGATCGAATCCTGGCGGTGGCATGGATGTTCGTTAGTGGTTCGGAATCCACGTTAAACAGGGGACTGAATGGCCGGGTGGCTAGCGCTCTGGTGCTTGAGGCCACAGCTTTCGGTTCGAGTCCCGGCGGTGCCATGGATGTTTATAGAGGTTCGAAATCCACATTAAGCTGCAGGTCCCGGTCTCTTATGACCGTAGAGTGACACACAGAGCCCAATAACACTTCTTCTCACCCACAGCATACCCAAACTGTATAGGGGCAACTCAGCTCTATTCACAATGATGATGTGATGTGATGTGATGTTGTGTAGTAGTAGTAGTAATCCACGTTAATCTGTTGGGCCTGAATGGCTGGGTGGCTAGCGCTCGGTACCACAGGTTTCGGGTTCGAATCCCGGCGGTGTCATGGATGTTTGTAGTGGTTCGGAATCCACTTTAAACTGTAGGTCCCGGTCTGTTAAGCCCTCGTGCGCAGAAGATGACCGTAGAACGACAAAACCACGTTAAACTGTAGGTCCGGGCCTAATTAGCCTAAAATGTGCCCAAACTCAGCGACAAACCGAATCAAACCGTAGATTTTTATTTGTAAACTGTCCCAAATCTGGTTACAGATGTCTACTAATTTCTGATCTGTAATTCATTCTCACAATGAGTGTCAAAACATTGGATTAGCAAGAAAGTGCGTTCGGTTTTTGTAATGCAAAAATCATAGCGGCTCTATTGTTTATATCTAACACAATTTGGTATAAATGACATTGACAAAATACTGGCAAAGCAAAATAAAATATTATCAGGACTACTTTATAACAAGATTTTTTGTTTCCGTAGAGGACGGATTTTGTAACCAATTTTCCAACAAATGTTAATTTTTTCTTCTGTTCAAATATCTTAATTAAAAAAGACCACATGTGCGTCAATGTCTATGAAGAGATTAAATACTCCAACTGACATATTTCAACAGAAAACATATTGCTGAGACTAACTATTGCTAACTCCGAGAAATGCCTTCAAGAAATATCGAAACGCCATGTTGTCTATTGTCTGATGGCTTCGATACTATCATTTGTTTGTCTCATATTTCGAATTATGTTTTTTTTTTTTTAAATTTAATTTCTGTATAGGAAATTAATATCAGATATAATTACATTATATCTGATGTTTAGTTAATCTGTAAATAAATAATCAGATAGATGATATTTAGATAGTTATATTATATCTGGTTTGTTCGATTTTTCCTGTTAAAATATTTTTCTTATCTTTATATATATAATTCTTCCGTATGTGTATTTGTCACGGTCCTCCAATTCTTAGCCTTTAGTACATCCTTTTCAACTGCGTCTATCCATCTCAACCTGGGTCGTCCTCTTCCTCTTCGTCCCTGTGGCTTTGCCAGAACGAGCTTCTTTACAGGTTTTAAGTTATTCATTCCAAATACATAGCAGCCCAGTTGAATCTATGGATCTTAATACATTTTATGATATCTGAATCTTTTATAGCATTTATACATTTCTGCGTTGTACCATCTTCTCTAACCATCACTTTCCCTGACACCTCCAAGAATAGCCCCCTTAAAATCTTCTGCTCACATAGACTGAAATAGGTCTAATAAGGGTTTTATAGAACAAGAATGTGGTTGTTCTGCTTATGAACTGTGATTGAAACGGATTTCTTAACCCCAAAAAAGCCTTATTTAATTTCTGAAACAAAATTCTGATGTTCAAGTTCTGTTTCAATCAACAAGTTCTGATTTAAAAAAACAGAATTTATTCACAATTCTGTTTTTGTTTTTTTATATTTTAGATGAGATATTAGAGAGTTTTTGCATGAACGTTTTTTTATCGTCCGATATTTTTTTCTCCTTTATTACATTATTTCAGATACGAATGCGCAATAGTACAATGTTTCCTTATGAGCATGCGCACTAGGGAGAAAAAAAATATCGGACGATAAAAAAAAACGTAATGCAAAAACTCTCTATTATTTTGACAATTCATTTCTGTTCCTAAGTCTTTAAAACTAAGTACAGATTCAAAAGTGCAAGCGCTTGATTCTAGAGTATCTCTTACTAAAAATAAATCCTTTTATTACTGAGAGTGCTCTGTAAAAACTCATTTTTGCATCAATTATGTCCACGGCGTCTCTTAATTCGTGGATGTTAAAAGATTTCTGGCGCCTTTTGAGTGCACAGGGCCATTGAGCAAATACAATTTGCAGCATTTAACGACATTTCCCCCTTTTCTGCCGAACTGTTTTATCGCCCGAGCTTTGCATAAATGGTTAAAAGATCCCCCGTTTTCATAGACTCCGGCTGAACAAGCAAATCCATTCGCAAATGTCACTCGGAATCATTTTTGGCTCCCAATAGCACAGTTGAATGTTGAATAGACGCAGTTTTCGCACAAAATCTCTAATTTCCTCCAATTTTGTTATGCCATTCGTTTGTTTGTTACCATTCTGTTATGGAAGTCGTGTGGCACATTTACATTATAATGGTTTATTTTTCCTTCTGTTCGTGATTCATTATCGCAGCAAAATGTAAACAGCCATCTTGTTAACACAATCAAAAAAATAAGGCTAAATATATTTATGCTTTTAGTAGGTGCTTTCTATTTAGAAAACTAAATAAAAATTTAAAACAAACTAATTTCTAATTAATATTAATGCAACTTTTTTTTTAAGTTAAGTTTTTTCCTTTTTCCCGTTTCCATCGTTATATAATATATATATATATATTCTGTACTTGTGTCACTGAACTCCTCTTACAAGGCTGGACCGACTGTGATGAAATTTTGTGTGTGTGTTTAAGTGGGTCTCTGGATGGTTTAGATTCACCATTGGACCCGTTATGTGGCACTGCAATCGGATTCTTCTGTACGTGTGTTTGTTACTGAACTCCGTGTAGGAGAAGTACAGTGACAAACACATGTACGGATATAACAGATATATATATATATATATATATAGTAATGTTTCTGTGATTTTTTGTATACGTGATTTTTATACGTGTGAATATTGTGTATTTGTGTGTGCATTTACTCGTTTATGTGTGTCGATTTGTATTTGTGATTGTATCTGAATGCGTTCAACAAAATGCGAACAGTCCTTCCCTTTTATAATTAACTCCTAAAATTAAACAAATTATATTGTGAAAATATGTGGGTAACTTTTAATTATGGAATCATTCTAATATCGATATTAGATACCGATTATTCGATTGCCACTCTTTCTTTATTTCTATCTAAAAGTCGTTTGGTATTCTACCGTTTTCTTCTTAATAATAAATTGAATTTAAATTAAACAATGAGAAAAAAAAGCTAAAAAATACTTTAAAAATTCTTCATTACGTTATAAAAATATTCTTCGTCGAAAACAAGCGTTTATTATTATTATTATTATTAAAAGCTATTTGAACATTCGTTTGTAAATTCTTTCAATTCTTTAATAATAATAATTATTATTGTTATTATTAAAGCTATTGGAGCATTCGATTTTAAATTGTTTCAATTCTTTAATAACAACAATAATATAATTAGTATGAAAGCTATTTGAACATTCTATTTTAAATTCTCGACGATCAAACCCAAAACGATTCTGGAACTTTTAAAATGGAGCTTTGAGAAGAAAATGTCGTTTGATATTCTATCATTAACTTCTAAATAATAAACTGAATATAAATTAAACAGTGAGAAATAAAGCTAAAAAATACTTTAAAAAATTAAAAAATTCGTTATAAAAATATTCTTTGTCGAAAACGAGTATTTAGTATTATAATTATTATGAAAGCTATTTGAGCATTCGATTTTAAATGCTCGACGATCAAACACAAAACGATTTTCTGGAACTTTTAAAATGGCGCCTTGAGGAGAAAGTTCGCGGAACTGGCATCTCATTTAAAAGGGCGTTTAATGACATGCTCCCACGCAGACTTTCGGGTTCAGTGCTCACGGAAAAGGTCATTTTTATGAATGTTTTTCACTTTCAAAAATTTGTTTTTTTGGAACTTCTTCGGGTTTCAGGATTCTATTGAAGGAAAGATGAATGGGAGTATTTTCTTTTCATTTTTAAATTATATCTTATTTGTTAAATACATGTCAATAGCTTTGAAGCACCAGTGATAAAATTAAATTAAGAATTCCATTTTTTTTTTTTAAATGCGGAATGGAATTTAGAATTTTTTCTTTTAAGTTTTAATAATAATGAAAAAAACGAAATTGACCACAGCAAAGAATGAAAAAGATTACTTTTTCTTAAAAATAAATAGCCGTTCGTTCTTGAGAATTTTATGAAAAAAAATGTTTTCAGAGCATTTATTTATTAAGGTTCTAAATTTTATTTACTTAAGAAATTCAGAAGGAATTACTGAAGCGATTTACTTTCAGGTTCAGCTGCAAAAGCATCATAGATGAACAAACTTAATTTTTCTATGATAAATATTCTAACAAAAGTCTGTAAAAATGAAATAAAGTAAGATGTGTTAAATTTCGTTGATTTTTATGTATAATAAGTATAACTTTTAAGTAATTTGGTATAAATTTATCACTGATTAATTAACCACATCATGATCACCACATCGTATCATTTCTTTTCTCACGAGAAGACTTTTAGAAATTCATTCCCAGGAGAGAGAGGAATGTATGTTATTTGACAAACATATAATAAAAACCCATCACTCACATTTGACAACAGACGAGCTTTATTGTGGGTAGCTATGTTACATGCAATTAGTGTTTTGTACTAATGAGAACAACCCATCACTCAAATCTGATAGCAGATATTCGGTATCACAGATAATGAGACCCAGGAAATTAGCGATTGTCTGTGTGACCTTCACAGGCCGAAACAGATTATTGAATATCAACCAACTATACCATAAGTTGTTTCATCGTGATTGGTGATAGACCACGAGCTGATGAAGTGTCTACTCGAATGAGAAGTGAGGGAAGCTGACTCCCCTCCCCCTCCTCTTGACGGATTGTTTTAAAAAGAGATTTTTAGTGAAGAAGAGAGTTCTGCGACGAGAAGTATTTTTTTTTTTTCCTCTGAAGTGACCGAATAGACCGGAGTTCTCCACCTGTTTCCAAAGTGAGTCTCTTTGTGGTTCCGTGTTCAGAAAATCTTTGATATTGGAGTGAACTGCACTTGTGAATAAAAATGTCTTTCATTTTCATTTTTAGTAAACAGAGTTCTGTATATATATGTATATAGGGCTTGTAAATAAAATTAAACTGTTGCCATGAACTTAAAAGTGGTGATCTTCCTGAAGTCGTCATAAGTCTAGTATAGGCCAAGACATTACAATTTCAATATTTTAAAATAATAGTAATTATAAATTTATAGGGTAGTTATTATGATATATTTCTCCATTTTAATCACTTGTTATAAAATCAACAATTTTTAATTTACTGCTGACACACTTTCTGTCTTACTTTTTTACACTTCTGTTGCATAATTTTCTGATGACATACTTTATATTTTTTTATTATGCTTTTCATTTTTTTTTTTTTAAATACATGCATTTTCCATTGATCAAAATTGACTTTTTCTTGTAAATATAAATCGTAAATAATTTTTAAAGATTGTCTAAAAACAGTTAGTAAGGGATTTTTATGAAAATAATATGCTTTGAATTTTTTTTTTTAAAAAGAAAAAGAAAAAAAAAATTGCATTTGCTTTTTAGTAATTTATTTAAGTAGTAATTTATTTAATTATATCATATGTAGTAGTAATTTTATGTATAGTAATTATTAATTTTAGTAATTTATAGTAATTATATAATAAATATAATTAAAAAATGTTTACAAATATCAATAATTTTCTGTACATCGTACGCCATATTAAATCAAAATATAAATAACTTTTTTAAATATCGCTTGTTTTATATGTTTTTTTAAATTATGAAAAAAAAAAAAAATAAAGCTGTGTGAAAATATGTACTTATAGTAATTAATTTTGCTTATAATGTTAATTTATAGTAATTTTTTATAATTTACTATATGTATTAATAATAGTAGTCTTGTTTAATCAATAAATATTCCAAATGAATGAAATTTTATAAAAATACTAGTATTGATTTTAACTAATACTTAGAATCACATGATAAATTCGTGTTTTCTTACAATAATTCACTTCGTAAAATTCGATTGACGTGACGAACTTATTCAGGCGACATTCCTCAAATCATCCATCACGTGATGAATGGAATCTTTCAAAAAAATAATTTCACGATGTTACAAAACTGTACGACTCAATCGCTCGACTCCATCTTTTAAATTCTTTATTGGTTCATCACTCATCGTAATTACATTTACTTCTCCCAGTCATTAAGTGATTACATTGAATATAAAAAAAAAAAACTTTTCTTTTTTATTTTCATTTTTATGTTATTTATTTATTTGTTTTTGCCGACACGAACAAACTATTTTTTTTTGTCAGAGCTCTAATTGCAACTTCTCGCATGAGGTACGACCTTGAGATTCCCCCTTTTGCAAGAACAATGAAACTGGTTATTTTTTTTTATAAGACTGTTGCCATTCCCTTTCATCCAAATTTCATTGCCAGAGGCTGACAATTAGCAGGCAATTTCCTTCGCCCAAATGTGTCTTTGAGTGGCAGCATCTGTATTTCTTTAGGTTGACGTGACCTTTCGTCGTATCCTTAAGATGTCCTTCTAAACTGATTTTTGAAAATCGTTCTCTCTTCTTGAATAGTTCGATTTTTTTTCGATTTTTTAAATAATTTTTATGAATCTTATTCTTAACTTGCAATAAAATTGTGTAAACTATAGTATATATTTATTAACTGTTGTATTTATAAAAAAATCAAAATGGACTTACAATGTCAGGTTCTTTTATTTCTCATTATGTTGATATTATTCTGAATTTTTAATGATTGTTGTCTAATCTTTGATTTCATTAAGTGAAACCTTTAAATGATTCTGCTTTATATTCTTCAACTACTTCATATATGTGGACATCATTATTATTTTTCTCCTATGCTTTGATTTTCTGATTTTTTTTTTTTCCTTCTCACTGCTTTACATATCAAATAAATGAATAAAACTTACTGCCATAAAACGTATAAAAATATTAAATTTTTCAAACAATTTAATCGCTATATGGGGTGTGAGGGCCGAGTGACTGGTCAATAATATTGTTTGATAAGAGGATATATGAAGTATATCCTCTTATCAAACAATAATTGTTTTTTTTAAATATCTTCTTAAGAAACAATAATACGAAACTTGATATTTTTTTAATGACGATATTAAAAAATATATATATATCATGTTGTTTTTTTTATTTTTAATATAGTTTTTTTTTAATTAGTCTTTTGTTTTTTTTTAATATCGTCGTCTTTTTTTTATTTATTTATTTATTTTTTTTATTTTTTTATTTTTTTTTATTATTATTATTTTTTTTTTATCGTCTTTTGTTTTTTTAAATATCGTCTTATGAAACAATAATACGAACCTTGATATATACATTTTTTTAATATCGTCTTATTTGTTTTTTTAACATCGTCGTTTTTTTTCTTTTTTTTTAAAAATATCGTCTTATGAAACAATAATACGAAACTTGGTATTGTTTTTTAAATGTTGTCTTCTGTTTTATTTTTTAAATTTTTTTTTTTAGTATCGTCTTTTTGGTTTTTTTTAAATATCGTCTTTTGGTTTTTTTTTTAAATATCGTCTTTTGTTTTTTTTTTTTTTTTAAATATCGTCTTTTGTTTTTTTTTTTAAATATCGTCTTTTTTTTTTTTTTAATTATCGTCATTTGTTTTTTTTAAATATCGTCATTTTTTTTTTTTTTTTTTTAAATATCGTCATTTGTTTTTTTTTAAATATCGTCATTTTCAAATATCGTATTTTTTTGTTTTTTTCTTAAATATCATCTTATAAAACTTGATATATATATATATATTTTAATATCGTCTTTTTTTTTTTTTTTGTTTTTTAAATATCGTTTTTTTTTTTTTTTTTTTAATATCGTCTTTTGCTTTTTTTTTAATATCGTCTTCTAAAACGATAATACGATTTTGTGTTGAAAATATATATTTAACATGATTATAATTCACATCTACTTCGAAATTTTCTTTGCGTTACGAGGCATACGATGACAACCTTATGTCTTGGCGCCTTCTCAACAAAAGTCATTTAAATAAATTCCGATACACAAGTGACTGACCTTTTACGCCTGAACTGGACTTAATTCGATTTCGTTTTACAACTTGTGCTGTAAAATTAAACAAAGAGAAAAACGAATTCGATATTTCATTCTACACATTAAAATGAACACTAGTTCAAGGGCATTCGATTCAACATTCGAAAAAGAACTTTTTTTTTCTTTTCATTCTTATTTCTGTGTGTATAATAAAAGGAAACGCCATTAGAGTGAACATTATTCCACATGTTATGTAGCTGCCTCTGTGTCGTAAATTCATTTCATGCATATATTCTGTCTCTTTTTGGAATATTATTCTTCGAAATATGCACATCGGGCTGATAAATAAGCTGTGTAAATGTTCTTCGGTCTTCGAATATGACGTCATCTAGCACTTTTTTTTTCTTTCACCCTCGTAAAGAGGATATTGGGTGCTGTAATTTAATGTTGTATTCTTATCAGAAATATAATTTAAAATTTTTTTGGCAATTTCTTCTATCAACATTCTTATTTTTAGATTAGCTTGTTTATAATAATGTATGTGCTGAATATTTCGAATACTTAATTTTTTTAAATACATAAGTATTATCTGTAATTTATTTCTTTTTAAAATCAATTTAAAAAAAGTTCTTTTTGCTTGAATTAATGATAATTCAAAGATTTGCCGTATAATAATTTTTCCAGCAGAAATTAATTGCTTTGCATCATTTGAAGATTTTATTATATATCCCTTAATTGATTATTAAAATTATTATATTAATTTTTAAAATTTATTGAAATTTTCATTTTTTTTTTTTAAATTACTAAATTTTAAAATAAATTTTTCTTAGAAAATTATCAATTTTTAAAATAAAATGATTTTTGTCTTAGAAAATTAGTAATTTTTTAATAAAATGTTTTTTTTCTTAGAAAATTAATAAACCTTAAAAATAAAAATTTTTTTTTCTTAGGAAAATAATTTTTAAAATTAATTTTTTTTATTTTTAAAAATTATAATTTTTTTATTCTGATAAGAAATAAATATTCGTTTTAAACAATATTTTGTATACTTAAAATAAATATTTTTAAAAATCTAATTTTTCGAATTATTCAGAAAGTCACTAAATTAGAAATGTATTGAAATTTTCAGCTTTTTTTTCCTTAAAAATTAATAATTTTAAAATAAAATGTTTTTTTTTTTTTAAAAATATGACTTTAATTCTGATAAGAATTAAAATATTCATTTGAAACAATATTTGGTATACTTAAAATAAACATTTTAAAAATTTAACTTTCCGAATAATTCAGATATCCACTAAATTAAATTAAAGACTATCTCTTTTGTTTGAACAATTTTTTAAAAATTCAAAATAAATGCTTATTTAATTATATTAATTTTAATTTATTTATAAAGAATTAAAAAAAAATAATTCACTGTTATGTTATAATTAAATTATGTTATTAGATAATATCTCTTTTTTTTTAACCAATGTAACCTATCCTGCAGTGTCATATTTTCAGTCATCTTAAAAATCAACTAATGACACTTTTGAAAGGATATGATGTTTAACTAAAAATAAATGATTTCAATTTCCTGTCATACTCGACAGTATCCATATTGTATGTAGAAAGAAAGTTTTTCAATTTCGTAATGTACCACATGTCACATCGTTCTTTTTTCAGACCTTTTTTTCATCCTTCATCCTGACATTTTATATGTCGTTGATGAATAAATGAAACACGTCCATTTTGTCGTCCATTAAAAATTTTGATGCGCTGTGGCAAAGTGGATGCTTTTTTTCTTTTTTTTTTTTTCGTATCTTTGTGGCAACATTACTTGTTTATTTATTTATATCATTTGGTTTTCCTTTTCCGTTTTTATCCATTAGTAATTTGATGCAAAGCGGACATTTTTAAAAATTCCGCATTAGGTTTGATGATTCATGAACTACCACTAGAAACATTGTTCCTCCCAAAGTGAAAAAACAACAAAAACAAAAAATTAATACTTTATTTATACAAACTTCTTGTAATAGTTAAATATTTGTAACAGTTCTAGAGATAAATTTGTAATAATTGAAAAAAAAAAAATTGTTTTGAAAAGAATTGTTTTATTTCCACTCTTTCAACACATTTGTATATACAAATTTACGATTGTTTTCTAGTATATTTGTAAATTTCTCATTATTTTATTGGAATTTTCAATCATCGTATTTTAGTTTAAAAGTTCATTAATCAATATTTATTTAAATTCGTTTATTTTATTCAATCTATTCATTAAAAATTTTATTTTTAAGTGACAGTAATTTTTTTTTAAAAAATTGCATCTCAACAGATTTTATACATACATTGTTTGATTTGATTCGAAAAATTAACAGTTTTTTTCTCCGTATTGAGTACGATTATTTTATATCAGAAAATAAAAAATACGATTATTTTATATCGGAGAGATTATTATTGAGTACGATAATTTTAAATCAGAAATTGATTACGATTATTTTAAGCAGAAATTGATTACGATTATTTTAAAGCAAAATTGATTACGATTATTTTATATCAAAAAAGATTATTTTAAAAATTGATTACGTTATTTTAAATCAGAAATTAAAAAAAAACGAACGATTCTTTTATATCGAAATTATTTTTATAGGATATTTTTTATATTAGAAAAAAAAAAAAAAATTAACTTTGCCATAAGATTTTAATGTAATGAAAAACAATATCTATATAGTAATAATAATACTTGCCATCAAGCAGGGAAACATTTTTCTGCCTTGTTGTTCTATTTTCCTTTTCAACAAAATGTATTGCATTTTGTCGTAAATAACAATCTTATTGTTTCGCAGTGAATGAGTCCTTCTTCAGACAAAGGGAATATTGAACTTAATCATTTAACAAAAATAAGAAACAGAAAAAACTTCTTATATTCTAAGAGTGTGTTTTAAAATAAATTTTTATAAAAACCTTGAATGTCATATCATATTGTTAGAACATTTTTGAAGATCATATTGTTTGAATGTTTTCGAAATTCTTATTGTAAAAATATTTCTTAGTAATAGTTTTATAAAAAAAATTTTTTTTTTAATGTTGGGTTTTTATTTATTTTATTTATTTAAAGAATAAAATGTAACTTCAAGCAAAATAGATTTTATATAAGTTCAATATAGATTACAATTTTGAAAATCCAGTAACCTAAAAATCAGAAGTGGTTTGGTTACATTTATTCATGTATTTATATTTATATTGGGGTCTGATGGCCAAGTATCTAGCGCTTGGTACCACAGGTTTCGGGTTCGAATCTCGGCGATGCCATGGATGTTTATAGGGGTTCGGAATTTACTTTAAATTACATAGGTCCCGGTCTAATATGATCGTAGAGTGCTGTGGTTGTAGCGTTACTCACATGCGCAGCATGTCTTCGAGCTACACGTGCCAACTGAGTGGTGCTCAATGAGTCACATCGGTGCAGCCCTTGCCTATGGCATAAAGATTAACTCTCTCTGTATTGCCAGCTGCATTAGAAAAAAACAATTTTTATTTAATTTATGTTTTTAATCATTCAACAATTTATTAATCTTTCTACTGTTATAAATAGTTTTGATACAATTTAATAGATTAATTTTAACATTGCAACAACAGAATTCAGATTTATAAAAGGGCATTTCTATATGCAGTTAATATATGATTGGAAATTATATAAACACCGTATTGAGAAGGAGATTGGAAAAAAGAATATACTAAGAACGCTAAATTAAAGAAAACGTTCTATAAAGGATAAAAATTGAGGGTTTTCAATAAGATTTTCGTACGATTAAGGAGGGAAGGGGAAAAAGAAAAAAAAAACAGTACTATTTTTTTTTTTTTTTTTAATCACAAATTGTAAATTATTTAAATTATTCTTGAAAGCTCTACTATTTACCTGTTTTTAAACTATTAAATTCTGATCCACTTTAATATAAAAATAAGAAATTAATAATCTATTTAAAAACAATAAAAATACAAATACTAAAATTATTTTAAAATCAACTATTTGTTTCATATTTAATTCATAATTAAAATAAGAATTTGTGAGACAAACTTTTTTTTTTAGATATACTATTTCAAACAAGTAATATAAAAAAAAATTTAAAAGTCAATTCCTTCTTTTTTTTTCTCACTATATTGCAGGAAGTCCTTTATAAATAATTTTCATTCATTTTTTAAAAAGTTTATCTGGCGCCCTCTATGGGTAGATGCATGCAACTTAAATCTAACAAAAAACTAAAATTAATTAATTAAATTGAATGAATGAATATTTGAAAACACTGTATCAACATCAGTGTCATCCACTACAAGTTTAAAAAAAAATGCATTTGAACTCACGGGGATGAAGAGAGAGTATTTTATGAACGATTGAAAATGTATGAACAAGATATATAGGTCTCCCTCTATATCTTGTTCACGAATAGTGTGAGCTAATTGAAGGAATTGAATAAAATGCCATTCTCAAATCAGTTCATTAGAATGGGACAAAAATATATCGTCTGCTAAATCAAGGAAGTGACGTCATTCGCGGCTTTTCAAAGTCAAACGTATTAACTGCGACCGTCACTACGATTTCTAGGGCAGTGGGATCAGACGATTTAATTATATCTGTGTTTAAGCAGGAACTCTGTTCCATTTCGCCGCGCCGATTTAACGTTTTAAATAATCGTTAATTAATTCTTCCACTGTTATCCCAGTTAAACAAGTGCTTGCAATTCAGAACATTTCCTTTATTGAATCTGTTATTCTAGTTTTATTTATTACTATTTTTATTTTGCTTGCAAATATATCTCGACTTTACTCGAGTTTCAATAAATATGAAATGTTGAGAGTTTTTAATTTAGAAAAAATTGCTTGCAAATGAAAATTATAATCACCCTGTACATCAAAGTTCCCCTTTCAAAATGCTGTAAAAAAAGAACCACTTGTCACAATGAGTTCACATTTGAACTGAAGATGCTTGAAGAAGGGGGAAACGGTAAGGCATCAGGAAAAAGGTCCACCAATTTTTCACATCCCATTGGGTATGACCTCGCCGTTGTGGATGGGCATTCCACTCACAATGCAACCACTGCTGAATGACTTGGAAGTCCTTTTTTCCGTCCAAAACCGAAACACCCCAGCCCATTGAACACTATAGTGGGTTGAATATGCAACTCGTGCCAAATACGTTGTCATTTCGATTCAAAAATCGCTGGCAGCCTGAATTACTTTCTTTAGACCGCTTACAGCGCCATCTATTCATACACTTTGAAACTTGTTTTAGATGCCGTACCGTTTCCCCTTCTTCAGTTCAAATTTGAACTCATTGAGATGAGTGGGTTTTTTTTTTTTTTTTTTACAGCATTTTGAAAATGGGATTTTTATTTCATTTCCGAAGAAAACGATTCGCATGTATAAGTTGAACCCAAAGCGCTAACAACTCCAACTAAGAATCTGGTTTGCTCTGCTATCATTAATCAACTGTGTGTATCTAGGGGTGGTTACTGATGTCAGTTAAAGTGAACCATAGAACCTGTTATATCAGATGTTCCAAGATGCACACACATCAGCGTTCGCGGAATATATTCTGCGAACTGATAACTGTGGACTCGTGAATAAAACAGGCACTATCCGTCCTATATTCACAAGAACATTATTTTAAAATCAAAGTTCATTTTTTTCTCATCCTTTCGGCAGTTCATTTTTGAATAGAGGGATGCGCGCATAATGTATTCTTTTAATACATCGTTTTCAACCTTTGGCCATAATAAAATAAATATATTTGTAAAAATGTGATAAATCTCACGTGGCGGGAAAATATTCAAGGTGGGCCGCGGTTTGGCCACCCCTGAGTTAAACAAAACTTAATAGGAACAGAACAAATAATATAAAAAAATTTCTTAAAGTCAATTCCTACTTCTTTTTCACTCTATTGCAGAAACGTCCTTTATAAATAATTTTCATTCATTTTTTTTAAGTTTATCGGGCGCCATCTATCGGCAGATATATGCAACTTAAATCTACAAAAAGATAAAATGAATGAATTAAATTTAATGACTGAATTAATATTTAAAAAAACTGTTTTAACATCCAGTGTCATCCACTACAAGTTAAAAAAAAATGTACCTGAACTGGAGTGGATGACTAAAAAGTGTTTCATGAAGGTTTGAAATTTGAACAAGATATATAGAGGGAGAGTGTGAGCTACTAGAAGGAATTGAAAAAGACATCATAAGAGGAACAGTTTAAGTATAATTTGAATTATATTGTTAAAAATAAATTATTATTTATATACGGCCCCCTCCTAAATGACTCGATTCTGGGAAAGCGAAGCTCCTTGCCCTTCATTTATGACTCGAAATCAGGACTGTTTATTGACAATGGGGAAAAGGGGAACTTGAATGACTGTTTCCTTATTCATCCACTATCAACCCAAAACACTCTTTATCTCTCGTTTTATCGACAACGAAAATTCTTAAAATTTTTCTTTCGTCATCTAAACTGCGATTTGATTGAGACGTTTTAATTGGTAAAATCATAATTTTTTTTAAATTTATTTTATTAAGCAAATTTTTTGCTTGCAATTCATCGGTAAGTATGTTTCATTTATTTATTTATTCAATGTACGTTAAGCTTATCTTTGGACAGTACAACAGCGTAAAAATAAAGCCAACCATAAAATCTCGCCAAATGGGCCTGATGGTCGAGTGGCTAGCGCTTTGGCGATCGGTACCACAGGTTTCGGTTCGAGTTCCGGCAGATGCCATGGATGTTTGTAGTGGTTCGGAATCCGCTTTAAACCGTTGGTCCCGGTCTCATACGACCGTAGAGCGTAGGACTGACAACCCTACCCCGTAAAAAGAAAAAACACGTCTGGTCTCGTAATCTGTCAGTAGCCAGACGGCCTTGGCCAACCTTAGGGCCATTGTGCAAATGATGACGATTACATGTGATTGTTTTGTACATAGGGTTTGTTACTTAACTCCTTCTAGAAAACTCTGGCGCACGGTACCATAGGTTTCGGTTTCGGAATCCACTTTAAACTGTAGGTCCCGGTCTGTTTAGCCCTAGTGCGCACAAGGTGACCGTAGAGCGACAAACCAAACTTCCTAGAAACAAATTCAAAACCTTTCTTAAGGTTAACAATTTGAGGGCCTTGAATGGCCGAGTGACTAGTGCTCTGGCGCACGGTACCACAGGTTTCGGGTTCGAGTCTCGGCTGTGCCATGGTTGTTTGTATTGAGTCGGCATCCACTTTAAACAGTATATTCCGGTCTAACGGGATCGTAGAGCGTTGTGGAGGTAGTG
Source organism: Caerostris extrusa (assembly GCA_021605095.1). Lineage (NCBI taxonomy): Eukaryota > Metazoa > Arthropoda > Arachnida > Araneae > Araneidae > Caerostris > Caerostris extrusa. The sequence goes on along the minus strand of BPLR01003597.1, from coordinate 64,048 downwards.
TGACTCGCGTCCGTAGCCTATTTTCAAGCGACACGCGCCCCTGGGTAGTGCTCAATGAGTCACAGCGGCGCAGCCCTTGACGCATTGCCTGCTGCGTTTTAACAGCATAAAATCTCGCCAACTACGAAATTTGCCAAATTGGCGTAAAGCCCAAATGAATAATTTTTTAACGAATATTTATTCAATTTCGATTTTTTTTTTTTTTTTTTTTTTTTTTTCTTATTGATTGACAATTTTTTTTTCCGGCATATAATCACTAAGGTGCCCTGGTTTATCAGAAACGACGTTATTCATAACAATCTAAGAAATGCTACAATAGACAACTCTGCCACAGATCTCTTTAGAAACTTCTTCCTTGGCTTGAGAAATCGTTAATTAAAGCTCTTTTTTTGCACACAACGAAGGAAAACTTAAATATCCTTTTCAACTACAAAATGGTCAGCAGATCTGCGACCACCATAAAAGGGCCTGATTTTCCTATAGGCTAACTAGGCTTCAACCTAGGGCCTCAAGATCAAGAGGGGCCTACATTCAAATTGTTAGCAAAATTTGAATGACACTATTTCTAAAAACAGTAAACACTGAATCGAAAATAAGGAGAAATTCTACACCTATGAATAATAAACAAACATAATAAGTAATTTACAGACTTAGAAATGGGAGGTGAAAGGGCCTCATAAGTGGAATAGCCTAGGGCAGGGATGGGTAAACTCTTTTTTTCGGGGCCAAAAATTGGAAAAAAAAAAAAAAAAAAAGTTTGGCGGGCCAAAATAAATTTTTCTAAAATTTTAAAAACAATATGCAAGTATTACCATTTAAATATGTTAATGAGATGAGTGAAATTGCGATTTCATTTTTAAAAGTTCCTTATATTGAGGTTCGAAGTGAGATTGACTGATTCTGAGGAACGAGGCTAAATGCTCATCTGTCAGTCAACTTCTGAAATAATTCAGATCAAATTTAACGATTAATAATTTAATTTGCCTCGGACCGACAAATTAAAATTATATTCGCGGGCCGAATAGAACCTTCCGATGGGCCGTAGTTTGCCCTTCCCTGGCCTAGGGCCTCTTTTCATTTAAATTCGGCCCTGATCATAAAGATATATTTTCTTTCTTAGATCTCCTGGATTTCGTTAATATTTTTCTTTTATTCATATTTGTTCTCATGCTCATCTCCTCTACTCATTATCGATAGTAGTTTTACATTACAAGTCATTACGGGTCCAATAACATTCTTTTCTCATTGTATTTCCCATTTATTTGGGAATTCTCGTTTTGCTTTTCATTCCTACTCTGCGCTCCCACGTTAACACCCCGCATCCTCTCATACTATCTTTTCACTTCGGTTCTTTATAATCAGGGCCGGATTTCCCTATAGGCTAACTAGGCTTCAGCCTAGGGACTCAAGATCAAGAGGGACCTACATTCAAATTGTTAGCAAAATTAGAATTACACTGTTCTAAAAACAGTACACACTAATAAATAACTATTAACATAAAATTTAATATGATATACAATTCGATATTTTCTTTTTTGTGATCTGGATTTTTGAATAAAAATTCCCTTTTTGGTTTAGTTTAACTTTAAAATTCATTCTTAAACTTTAAATGCGAATTATTATGAAATAAATGTTTTGCTTTAATCTTCAATGTATTGAACATATTTAATTTAATTTCATAGAAAATAGGATAATTTTTATTGCATATTTTATTTTCTAAGTCAAAGATTTTTATTATTTGACTTTTGTTTCTTTGTAAATGTTGCGTGTTATGTGTGATGAGTTATTGTTACAAGTACTCTATAGGGTGCTGAGAATAAATGTGCAAATAAGTGTTCTCGACTTTTTTTTTTATTTATTAACCGTGCCACATTTTTTATAAAGATGAGTACCCATCACAACATGTTTCTTTTAACACATTGATATATGTCACAGTAACGATGTATTTTATTACCGCTCGTGTGATTTACAAACTTAAAAATGGGAGGGGAAAGGGCCTCATGAGTGGAATAGCCTAGGGCCTCTTTTCATCTAAATCCGGCCCTGTTTATAATTTATTTGATTTTATTACTCCGCCTTTATTTATATAATATTGCTGTTTCTCAAGTCCAACTTTTGACTTTGAGTAGATGGCTCAGACATTCCACCCTCATTCAATCTCAGCAGTAGTGGCGTAATATGCGCTCTAAATTAGAATGAGAATTCAGTATGTGTTCGAATTTAAAAGTGACATTTTGATTGTAATTACTTATCATTTCTCATTGTATGTAACTTTAATATGAAATCAGCTTGCGCATGTAATTTCGTTTATTATTATAGTATTTATGTATAATACAGGGTGATTATAGTTAAGGTCCCCTTTCAAAATGCTGTCAAAAAAAAAAAAATCCCTCGTCACAATGGGTTCAGATTTGAACTGAAGATACTGAAGAACAAAAAAATTCAAAAATGTATGAATAGAGGGCGCTGTAAGCGGCCTAAAGAAAGTGAATTCGGCTGCCAGTGATAGTTCGAATCGAAGTGACGACGGATTGGGCACGAGTTGCACATTCAACCAAGCAGTGCAGCCTTTGCTCATGTCATAAGGATTAACTGTATGTATTGTCAGCTGCATTAGAACAACACACAATTATATAAAATATATATATTATATATTTCTATTATTATTATATTTTTTTTTATTCTTAATTTTATTTTACATAAAATTTTAGTGGAATTTTTTTATTGGATATATATGAAACTATAAAATATTAAAGCATCGATTTATTATATAAATGATCTATTCGAATACTTAAATTCCGAATGTTTCGAAAATAAATCGTTTGGAATAGAATTGATTCGTTTGGGAAAATTGGAAATACTGAAAACATAACTACAGTTGCAAAGTAAATATCGTACGACACTATCAATATTGTTAGATTTATAAATAATGTGATATGAGCGCGTATTTAAATCAAATATTTCTTTCGTGTTTATTCAACAGCGGCCATTTATTTCACTAGAACACTAGAATTTTTTTTTTTTTTGTCAAGGTCGTTCGAGCATGAATAAGGCAGGTGCATCTGTGATAGTCGGTTGTTACAAAGGATATTTTGATTGAAATGCATTGTACATAATAAGATCGTGTTCTTCATAAAAAAAAAGGTTTTTTTGAAAAAGTAGGTTTTTTTGTTTTTCGTTACTTTTAATTAATAAACAAAAATTACGTTGCTTAAAAGTTTGATAATCTATCGAAATGAGTTATTTGTTTCAAATAAATTATTTAATTCACTGTCAAGTAAATTATCAATTATTTATTTTGTGATAAATCCGTAGAGTATAATAGACAGAGCATCAGGGTTGCCATTTTTTGGCAAACATATTTCTCACGTGATTTTCACTTTGAGGTTTAACATGTGCGATGATAGCTTGGCGATTTTTCACAACAATCTCTACTGTTGGCCATCACTAAGCATCAGGGTTGCCGTTTTGGGGCAAACATACTTGTCACGTGATTTTCACTTTGTATTTTAGCGTGTGCGATGATAGCTTGGCGATTTTGGACAATACTGTTGGCCATCACTAAGCATCAGGGTTGCCGTTTTGGGGCAAACATACTTGTCACGTGATTTTCACTTTGTATTTTAGCGAAGCCCTTGATGATAGCTTGGCGATTTTGGACACGCCTGTTGGCCATCACTAAGCATCAGGGTTGCCGTTTTCAGGCAAACATACTTGTCACGTGATTTTCTCTTTGTATTTTAGTGAAGCCCTTGTGATTTAGTTTATCACGCCTGTGATAAAAGGTCTGCCGCAGATCAGGCAATTAGATTCGAGTAGACTCCAGAACTTTGAGTTAACTGCACTTGCGATTTAATTGTGCTCTTGTGATCAGATATTATATTTATAATTTTCATTTCTTTCTATAATAATTCAGAGTTCATTATTTGTATATATATATATATATTAGTGGCTCGCTTCAAAAGAGAGTCACTTTCAGGTTCATGGGTACATTTAATTTTTATTTACAAGCTCTATATCCTCGTATATATATATGGGTCTGATAACCGAGTGTCTACCGCTCTGGCGGTCCACAGGTGTCGGGTTTGAGTTCCGCCGGTGCCATGGATGTTTATGAGTGGGTTTGGAATCTACTTTAAACCGTAGGTCCCTGTTTATTATGATTTTAGAGCGTTGGGCGTAGGGCTGACAACCCTACTCCGTAAAAAGTCAGTGACACGGAGCGAAGTCAGACTTCTACCTACGGGTGCTCCATCACAAAGAAACTGCCCCCTTTCCCTCCCTCCTCTCACGTAGACCTATTGTAAACCAGAGCGCTATTCGTCTTCAACGCGTTCTTTGCCTTCTTTGAACTGTTTATGTCACTTGTAAACATTTCTCTCCGATATAGGAATGCTCACCGGATGCCTTCTGCAACATTCTATTCGTTTCCGCAAACATTGAATGCAAGTTCTTTACTCAATGAATTCAGACATTTCCAAAACCGCCGGAATCAGTTTGAGCGTCTCACAAAGCCAAGCATGACTCAAGCACTAATGAATATTTTGACGTCAAATTTCACACAGATGTCAGGGACAATGCCAGCAACCTAAAAGAGAGGGGAAAAAATGAAATTCCATAAGCCCCGGGAATTTTAAATTGAAAATGGGTCTTACGTTTTGGACACAGTAGTACAGTTAATAAATATATTGCTTCGTGATTGGTGTTCTTAACAAACGATATTTGAAATACTTGCTCTTAAAAGGGTTTGGAACGAATTAATATTCTTAAGTTTAAATGCAATTTTCTGTTCTACGTACAATTTATAGATTTCTATCACATTCACTGTAATTTAAGAAATTACTGTTGATTTAGTGAGATATTTCACAAGTGGAAGTGTTAGTCTTGTTACAGTGCAAATTTATGTCTTGCTATATCATAAAAATAGTCATTTGCTGTATCATAAATAGACGTTTTAATGATTTGAAAAAAAAATCATAACATTATTCAGTTTTTTTTATTATTAATAATGATCCGGTTTACACTGAAGTGACAAAAGTCATGGGATACCTCTTAATATCTTGTCTGCCCTCCTTTCACCCGGCGAAGTGCAGCAACTCGACGTGGCATGGACTCAACAAGTCGTTGGAAGTCTTCTGCAGGAATATTGAGCCATGCTGTCTCGATAGACGTCCATAATTGTGAAAGCGTTGATGGTGCAGGATTTTGGGCACGAACAGACCTCTCGATGATGTCCCATAAATGCTCGATGAGATTCATGTCGGGCGATCTAGGTGGCCAGATCATTCGTTGGAATTGTCCAGAATGTTCTTCAAACCAATCGCGAACAGTTGTGGCCCGGTGACATGGCGCATTGTCATCCATAAAAATCCCATCGTTGTTTGGGTACATGAAGTCCATGAATGGCTGCAAGTGATCTCCAAGTAGCTGAACATAAGCATTTCCAGTCAATGTTCGGTCCAGTCGCACCAGAGGACCAAGTCCATGCCATGAAAAAACAGCCCACACCATTACGGAGCCACCACCAGCTTGAACAGTGCCTTGCTGACAGTTTGGGTCCATGGCTTCGTGGGGTCTGCGCCACACTCGAACCCTACCATCAGCTCTTACCAACTGAAATCGTGACTCATCGGACCAGGCCACGGTTTTCCATTCATCTAGGGACCAACCGATATACTCACGTGCCCACGAGAGTCGCTGCAAGCGATGTCGTTCTGTCAGTAAAGGCACTCGAGTCGGTCTTCTGCTGGAATAGCCCAAGAAAGCCAAATTTCTCCGCACAGTTCTAACAGACAAGTCCCTTGTACGTCCCACATTGATTTCTGCGGTTATTTGACGCAGTGTTGCTTGTCTGTTAGAATTTACGACTCTTGCAGACGTCGCCGGTCTCGGTCGTTAAGTGCAGGTGGTCGACCACTGCGCTGTCCATGGCGGGATGTTATGCCTGAAATTTCATACTCGGCGCACTCTTGACACAGTGGATCTGGGAATGTTGAATTCCCTAACGATTTCCGAAATGGCATGACCCATGCGTCTAGCTCCAACTAACATTCCGCGTTGAAAGTCTGTTAATTCCCGTCGTGCGGTCATCATCACGTCAAAACCTCTTCACATGAATAACTTGAACAGAAATGAAAGCTCTGCGAAAGCACTGCGCATTTATACCTGTTCTACGCGATGCTACTGCCATCTGAAAATTTGCATATTTCTATCCCATGACTTTTGTCACTTCAGTAAAATATATAAGACTTACAATTCGAACAAAAGTTTGCAATTTTGACTTTCGATTCGTTCTTTATCCATTAAAACCATACTCTCTTAGTCCATAAAACAAAACGTCTTAATTTTGTTTTTAAATCTTTCTAATTGCGTCTGAATTTTATTTCTTGATACATCTGAAGGTTAAATAAGCAGTTATTGTTGTTTACTGAATTATTTGAATATTTTTCGCATGTCTTTCAATTTTAATTGAATGTATACTTTTTATTTACCTGTAATAAGTTTTGAAATTCAAACAAGTATGCGCGCCGTCACATTCTTCATCTTGGTATTGCTCCAACAAAGTGATTGTAAGGATTTTGCAGTTTGAGAAGAATATAAGAAAACGACCAAAAGTGAGTAAAAGTGTTTTACTAATCGAATCATAACCCTATATTTAAACAAAATTCATTCTGATTTGGTTTGGTATGTCGCTCTAGGGCCATTTTGTGCACACTTTATATTAATTAGCGCTGCATAGACGTACTCACTTTGCATTACCCAGGGGGCGCATGCAACTCGAAGATAAGCCACGGACGCGGAGTCACAATGCCCCCGCAACGCTCTACGATTCTGTTAGACCGGGACCTACATTTAAACGTGGATTCCAAATCACCACAAACATCCATGCCATCGCCAGTGTTCGAACCTGAAGCCTGTGGTACCAAAAGCCAGAGCGATAGCCAACTGGCATTCAGGCCGCGCCATATTTTAGGTTTGGTCTGTCGCTCTACGGTCATTTTGTGCGCACTTTAGGCTCATTAGACTGCGATCTACAGTTTAAAGTGGATTCCGAAACACTCACAAACATCCATTCCACCGCCAGGATTCAAACCTGAAGCTTGTGGTATCAACAGCCAGAAAGTTACCCAATTGGCCATCAGGTCGCTAAATTCTTTCTGAAGTAATAAAAACATTTATTAGATTTAAGATTTTCAAAAAATTCATTTTTTAACGAAAAATTATTACAATTATTGGCACTATTTCCGTATTATTACTATGATTTTTTTGTCATTTGAAATGCTGACTGAAATCCTTTGTTTGTAGAACATTAGATAACTACAGATTCAGCGTTATTGAGGGAGGGATAGCTGCTCTACATCAGCATTACCCACCCGCGATTTGAAACGAAACCCTTTAGGATTAGCATCTAAGGACTTAGCCCTTATCCTCAAACCCAATGGAATACTTTTCGGTTTGTTGCTTGGGTTTCGAACCGAGCTCCCTAATTAAACTCACGTCACAGAATGTCAGACAATCAGTAGTCTGATTACTACTGCTACTACCACACCACATCACTGTGCTTTGAGCTGAGTTGCCCTTTTTACAGTTTGGGAATGATGTGGGTGAGAAGAAGTCTGATTGGGTTCTGTGACGCTCTACGGTCCTATGAGACCGGGACCTACGACTTAAAGTGGATTCCGAACCCGAAACCTATGGCACCGAATGCCAGACCGCTAGTCATTCTGCCATCAGACCCCTGATGATTATTATAAAGTTTAAAAATTATAATCCAAAATTCAGTTTTTAAACATTAAATTTTGTAGGGTTTTTTTTATTTTTTTATAAATAAAGTTTCTGTCGGTGATAATAATTTCTAAAATTAGAATTATTTATTTTAATTAAGTGAAACCAAATAACCTTTTTGTGAAACTTCAATAAGTCAAGTGTATTTCTTTAATAATTTTTTGTCTGGGTCATATTTTTAAATGTTACCTTTCGCATCTTATTGATCTAACTAATAAGCCCGGTTAAAATTCCCGCTTCTCATCAAACATTTATAAATAGAACATTCAATTGGTCGGGTCAAAAGAGATGGTTGTTTTCGAAAACGTTCTTTCTTACTGAAAGACAGGTCTAACGAGTCCGAGGTTAAAGTTCCCGTACTCGTTTCATCCCTTCACTTCAAGTGATATCATCTCGCGTATCGTCTGCAACCGGTCCTGACGTCATGCGAACAAACGATTTTCCAACATGGAAGAACTTATTTATTTGCAGCAAATAAAAACAAAAACGTTCTGCACCATTTGATCGAACTCTTTCATTAACACTCTACAGACCCAATTTCTCGTTCGAGTTGTAAAAGTATTTGCACAACCTTGCCTCCCTGAAAGATTAGTTGTGACCTTGGAACAGCGGGTTTTCTCTTTTTCAATAAAAACGTCAGAATAATTTATTGTTTGATTAGATACAGATTTGTTCTGCAGGAACTAGGAAGTGTTTCGAATCTTTTATTTTATTCTTTTTTTCTTTTCATTTACAAACATTCCATGGTGCAAGGTAGTTTTTATTTTCTGCTTTTCCTTCCTTCAAAGGATCACCCCAGGTCTGTATTTGACATTAACATTCATAACTTCTTTGTTCTGTTAAAATTTAACAATATAAATTTAAAAAGTAAAAATTCACGATGATCTCGAATGTATTTTCTGATATTTTATAATATATTAATTATATAACATTAACTATCTATAACATATATAATTAAATTTTTTAACTTATTTACGTATATTGTTGTTATTTAACCGATTTAAAAATCATTATAGCATTATCAGATACGAATAAAGATTACGTAATATTATAAATTAAATTTATAGATTAAGAATTCGTATTATTTAGATTACGAATTGAAATAATTAGAATAAATACTAAGTAGAAATTAATATAAATTAATACTCAACCAGAATGACTATATCATATGTAATTATTAGCTCGGAAAAAAAAATTTTCAAATGGATATTATGTTGTTCTAATGTAGCTGGCAATACACTTGTAGCTTGAAGATAGTCCACGGACGCGAGTAACACTACCCCCACAACGCTCTACGATCCTATGAGATTGGGACCTACGGTTTAAAGTAGATTCCGAACCACTACTGACATCCGTGGCACCGCCGGGATTCGAACCCGAAACCTGTGGTACCGAGCGAGTACCGAAAACTGCGAGTGCGAGATCTATGGTACCTGTGACATTGTCAGTGGAAAACCCATCCACCACGGCAAGGTCATAACAAAATGGGAAAAATCGGTGGAACTGTTTTTGATGCCGTACCGTTTCCCCCTTCTTCAAGTATCATCAGTTCAAATGTGAACTCATTGTGACGAGGGGTTCTTTTTTAACAGCATTTTGAATGTGAGACTAATTATAATCACCCTGTATATATCCCGCTTAATTTTCCGAGTATTTTTTGTGGGATATATATATATATATATATATATATATTATACAAATGTTTATGTATATGTTTTGATATGTTTATGTATATGTTTTTTTGGTATATATGAATATCCCACATAATTTTTTTGTCGGATTATATAATATAATATTGCTTCTTATACACATATATATATCATCATCCTCAGTGGCTCAGCAGCCCCATGGTGGGCCCAGGCCGTCTGCCTACTGGCAGATTTTGAGACAGAAGATGTTTTTCTTTTTTTGATGCGTAATATTACGTAATTTTAGAGAATATTTTAGTAGTTAATTGGTTCAATTTATGTAAAAAACCATCACAAAACTAATGAGTCCAATGATGTTTATGTGTATCCATTTTTTTTTTTTTAAATATATATTCATGTTTAAAAATACTTGTTCACAAATATGTGTACTTCCAATTGCGCATTTTTAATGTATTATTTAGTGACAAGTATGTCTAATTTAAAAATATATTATGTTTTCAACTATAAATATAATCATCATCATTAGTGGCGCAACAGCCCCATGGTGGGCCAAGGCCGTCTGCCTACTAACAGATTTCAAGAAGGCAAATGTTTTATTTTTACAGGACAGGTTTGTCAGCCACACGCTCCGAACCACTACAAACACCCATGGCACCGCCGGTACTCGGACCCGAAACCTGTGGCACCGAGCGCCACCAGGCCCCAACTATAAATATAGTAGCATTGAAAAAAAAATTACGTTGATAGAGATCTTGCTTCCAAGTTGGCATGTACGTGGGAAAAGATGTGTTATTTTAACCTGCAACAGAAACAGGCATTGAATAAAATATTTCTTTAATACTTAAATAAACATATATATATTTTTTTTAATTGAACTAAAGTTAGGTCGTATTCCTTGTTTTTAATCTTCCATCAAAATTTGAGAATCTTTTTTTTCTTCTTCTAATGCAGCTGGCAAATTGACCGTGAACTTCGCTATAAGGGCTGCACCGATGTTACTCACTTTGCATTACCCAGGGGGCGTGTAACTTGATGGTAAGCCACGGACGCGGAGTAACAATGCCCCCGCAACGCTCTACGATACTATTAGGACCGGGACCTACGGTTTTAAAGTGGATTCGAACCACTACAACACCCATCGGCAAAGCCGGGATTTGAACCCGATACCTTTAGTACTGAAAGCCAGATCGCTAGCCATTCGGCCATCAGACCCCAATTTGAGAATCTTAAATCAATGAGTATTTGGGATTTAAAAAAAAATTTTTTTTTAGTTAAATGGATAGAGAATGAAGGTCTCTGAAAAAAAATATTGATAGATAAAAAAAAAAAAATCTTTTGACTAATTAATCACTTCTACTTTTGGTTATCTGGCGCTCGGTGTCATATGTTTTTTTGGTTCGAATCCCGGCGGGGCCATGGATGTTTGTAGTGGTTCGAATCCACTTTAAGCAGTAGGTCCTTTGTCTAACGTGAATGAACCAATCCCAACCTATCAACCAATCCTACCCCCATGAAAAGAAAGCATCTCCTGACTCGAAATTTTCCAGTAGGCAGATGGCCTTAGCCCACCATTGGGCTGTTGCAATGATGACCCATAATTGGGCAATGATGAGGATGATGATGACGACTTTTAGTTACCCAAATTAGAATCTGTAATGTCGGAAACTGATTTGGGGATATCTCTGTTTGCAGCTTCCTGGAAGTCATGTCCAGATCGAGGAGGTTCCTGCTGCTGCTGCTCGCGGCCTCCGTCATGTGCGTCTTCCTGGTGCAGACACTCATGGACGACCAGCGCTTCAGCCCCGCCGCCAACTTCGAAGCCAAAGGTGAGCTGCAACCCTCTTGCAATTACTATTAACCATTCGCCTCTTGAATCGGCAGACATCATTGCTGATACGTGTATAGAGGGCGATTCAAACAGTCATAGGACACACTCTAAGGGATGGTACAGTTTATTGAAGCATATGGGGATGTAGGTATGGAAGTGACGCATTGAGGCACGAATACAAAAGAGAGAGAGACATGAAAAGAAAATCATTGCTTATTCACAACAACAGCATAAAGTGTTTCTTTGATTCAATGTTTACAATAAATAAAAACAACAATATACGAAAGGGCAGCAAGACAATACAACAATATACAAAAGGGCGACCATCCACAGTGATACAGGATTTGTAGTGTCGAAGGGTGATTGGCGAACAGTTCCAAAGATGGAACTGTTCGCCAATCACAGCAATAGCAATGGATAGTCTAACTGGGAGTCAACTGGAGTCTCGTAACTGATGGCCCCATAAGAAGTAATCGAGACTCGTTTAATCTGGCGATGGGACTGGCCCTTAAAACTGGCATCCAAGTAAATAGGGATCACATTTCAAAGTGGTTGTCCACAACTATTTGGATGCCATTTTTAAGGGGCAGTGATGGACCAGTCCGATCGCCAGATTTACCGAGCTTCATTACTTCTTACGGGGGCATCTAAAGGCAATCCTTTACGAGACTCCAGTTGAATCAATTGATGATCTCATTGCTCGATTCACCCCTAACGTCTTCGAAACTGTTCGGCCGTCACCCCCCTCTAAGTTACCAATCATGTATCACTCACTGTGGGTGACCGCCATTTCGAGCATTTATTGTAATCAGAGAAGCACTTTGCAATGTTGTTGTCAATAAACAGTATTCTTCTTTACGGTCTCAATTCGTGCTTCAACGCATCGCTTCCCATACAAAAAATGTATGTTTTAATTAGTTATACCACTCCTCAAAGTTTATCCCATGACTGTTGAATCATCCTGTATATACTGTACATTTTACCTTGACATACGCATTATTTGGGCGAGAATATTGTTTGGTATACGACCTTCGTGTGGAATACGACTCGCTTGCGTCGAGCTACTTGCCAAATGGATTGGTTGCAGATTGGATTGCAATCCAATCCTCCAACAACTTGCATTTTCTGGAATGTGTAGACAAAGTTACATTTCCCAACCGAAAGAGGAAATAAAATTTGGTACACTTTAATTTCTCTGTGTACTTCATTTATCTGCTTTCGTATTGATGTAATTAATTTTAATTGCGGAAAAATTAATTTGGTATACTAGTTTGATATAAATCGCATGATCTAGAACTGGGGTAGCCAAACTACGGCCCGTCAGTGTCATCCATCCGGCCCGCGACAGCGAATAGCTTATTGTTGCTGTAATAAGTTGGATAAAAAAAAAGAATGCTAATAACTCGGTTTTATTGACTTGCTAGGTAAAGCTTATTGACAAGCATAATACGCAGAAAATTGAACTTAAGCATAACAAATAATTGAAATGAATCCCACTAACATTATAAACTAGTGAACATCCCGCGGTTATCGTCGGTAGTTATGTTGGGGTAATGAGTATCACATATGTATGCATATCGATGTTGGGAATGTATATATATCGTGAATCAAACATATGATTTTTATCCTGAAAATCTCTCAGGAACAGAAAAGCTAAATGAACGCGAATGAAACCGCGGGGTATCCACAAGTAAAAAAATATTAATGAGATTTATGTAATTGTGATTTTTCACTGACAGTAGTTTGTAGTTGTGGATCAGTTTTACTTGTACCAATTATTAAAAGAGATTTAAGATGCTCATTCGGTTAACTTAGATTTGTAAACATTCTTTGTGTACTTCATTTTTAGAATGTTTTCTCACACAAGTAACTAAGTAGTACCAAAAACAGTAAACAGCCCACAAGCAAATTTCTGTAAATTATCAAATTGTATCAGTGGAAAACTTATAAAACTGCAACAAAGGTTTGGCCCTTGGTACTTACTGGAGTAAACAGTATGGCCCTAAGTCTGGAAAGTTTGGAGACCCTTGATCTAGAACGTATTAAAGGCTTATACCGAATTGGCATTGTTTAATTTCGAACATTTTCGCACATTTTCTTGTGACTGCAATGCACCCCATCAGCGTGGATCAAAATCTCATCCTATGAATTGCCACGGGGCCACGTCAAAATAAATCAGATAATTCATATAAAAAATATGTATCGAATCACATTGGTTTATTATATTATTCATTTCTTCTTTTTCCTCTAACGTGACATTTAATACTGCTGAAAAAAATTAAACACTGTTACAAATACTGTTAAATAAAAATTAATACTGTTAAAAAATTAAATACTGTTTAAAAATTAAGCATAATCAAAAATGCATAATAAAAAAAAAGAAAGTTGATTTTCTGTGATATATTAACATTGCAATATTTCATCTGCAGCATGTTAAATTTTTTTTCGAAAAATTTCTTTTCAAACTTTCTTACTTATTTTTTTCATTAACATATATTATTTTATTTATTTATTTTATAGAAAATATATTATGTTGTAATAAGGCTATAATGGCATAGATTTGGAATATATAAAAATATATTATATATTTATTTGAATCAAGATGAAGAATTTGTTAAAAAGAAGTTCCAATTGATCTATTTTTCTAAAAAATATTTTTCATCAAAAATTTGGATTTACGTTAATAATATATTTAAGATTTAAAATCAAAAGGAATTAAGATTACTTTCACAACTATTTACAAAATGATTCCTTTCACTTTTGGAAGAGTGATATTTCCGTTTCTTTTTTGTTTCCTTGTTCTAAAATCAAGATCATGTAGTTTTCGGAAATAATATGCCATGGCCAAACTGTAAAATATGTTAGAGGAGAAAAACGTTACCAAAATGAATTACTTTTTTTCTTTCTTTTCCTTACTAAACAGAAAACACTATAATATTTGGATTTTTATAAAGAATATTTGGATCATGATATTTCTTATTTAAAATTATCCATTATTTTTGTCAATGTTGAATTTAATTTTTTTTTTTTTTTTTTTTTTAATAAATACATGTAATAAAAATAATTTAGAATTTAATGTTCTGAATTATTGTATTAATAACACTTAATAATTTTAAAAATAACTTAATAACTTAAATAAATTATACATTTGGGCTTTTTTTTTTTTTTTTTTTCCGTAAATTATAGCTATAATTTTATATAATTCAAAAAATAATTCATAAATTTTTCAGTACATAGATTGCATAGTAGACAAAAACATTTACTATATTCTTTGTATGAATTGTTTTCATATATTCTTTCAAATACTGTATAAATAAATTTAATAATTGCTTTTCACGATAAAAATTAATTTTATCAAATTTTTGTTTTTGTTTTTAAAAATATTACTTATAACCAGATAAAATTGTTTAAAAATAAGTAGGTAAAATTTCATATCAATAGATGGCGCCACCATCTAGTAGTTTTCGCTTTGTAAGCGAGTTTTGTTTATTTTTTTATCGTGACGACTTTTTCAGTTAGGCCACGTCTTCGACATTAGTTTTGATATTGTAATTGAAATAAAATGTCCGCTCCCAGTACAAACACTACTTCACTGTATTCGGAGTTATTACGCGCTGGAGATGCCTCAGAATATGATAAAGCTCTGAAAATTGTGAATAAAATTATTCACGAAGATAAGGAAGACAAAAAGGCGATTTACTGCAAAGCGATATGCCTCATTCATCTATCCCAATGCGAAGATGCTTTAAAATTACTCGAAAAGCAAGTAAGTGATGCAAATTTTGAAAAAGCTTATTGTTTTTATCGTCTGAATAAAATTCAGGAAGCTTACGATACCCTGAAATCAATCGGTAACCCTAGTAATAAAGAAAAAGAACTTATAGCACAAATTTTTTATCGTCTAGAAAAGTATGGAGAATGTTTTGATGTTTATAAGGATCTTATAAAGAATTCAGAAGATGATTTTGAAGAAGAGCGCGAAGCGAATTTGGCTGCTGTTGTTTCTAATCTGTATAATGAGAAAGGAAAAGAATTTAAAAATGCACCACAATTAAGGGATCATACTTATGAACTTTGCTATAACAGTGCCTGCATACTTATTAGTCAAGGAGAATATGCTTTAGCAATTGAAAAACTTAAAATTGCAGAAGAACTCTGTAAGAAGCTAATTGAAGAAAATGATTTAACCGAGGAAGAAGTTGAAAGTGAGCTTGGTGTTATTAGAGTTCAACAAGCTTATGCACTTCAGATGTTGCAAAAGAATGACCGAGCTTTGAAGCTTTATAATTTAGTGTTGAAAAATAAGCCAGTTGATAGTGCTGTTATTGCAGTTGCTTCAAATAATATTGTTACTATTAACAAAGATCAAAATGTGTTTGACTCAAAAAGGAAGATAAAAGTTGCTACTGCAGAATCTTTAGAATTGAAACTTACTTCAAAACAGCGCCAAGTAATTGCCATCAATAATTGCTTATTGTTACTTCATACTAATCAAATTGATCAATGCCGTCGCAGCATCCAAGCTCTTACAAAGAAGTATTCCTCGTGTGCTGCTGAAGCTGCTCTCTTATTAGCTGCCTTATACTGTAAAGAAAAGAAGGTGCAAAAAGCTGTTGATGTCTTGAAAGGGTTTGCTGAAACTCATCCTGATCAATCCTTAGTGTTGTCTTTTACTCTCACTCAGTTGCTCCTAACACAAGGTCATGTTAGCCAAGCCTGTGATACTCTACGTTCGTTGGGCGACACATCCTACTCACTTGGTATAACATCAGCTTTAGTAACCTTGTATTTGAGCTTGGAAGACAAAGATGCTGCTACCAATATATTGCAATCAGCCATCAAGTGGTACAGAAAGAACAAATCCAAAGGGTCTGCTTTGAATACATTGATTCAAGAAACTGCTAAAATAGAATTGAAAAATGGTCACCCTCAAGAAGCAGCCAAGCTTCTAGAAGAGCTAAGAAAAGAAAATCCCAATGACCTTAAGACAATTGCTCAACTGATAGCCGCCTATTCTCAATTTAATCCACAGAAGGCCAAAGATGTCAGCAAACAGCTTCCTCCTGTTTCTGAAATTACCTTGAATGTTGATGTGGATAACTTGGAATCTACTAGTTGGACCATGGGTGCCAGGTACATCAAGAAAGGTGGTAAATCTGAACCTCCTTCAGGAAAACAAGATACTGGTGATGGCCTCATTCAAAAGAAGAAGAAAAAACATAAGAAAGGTAAACTTCCAAAGAATTTTGACCCCAATGTTGATCCAGATCCAGAAAGATGGTTACCAAGAAGAGAGCGGTCTACCTACAAAAAGAAAAAAGATAAGAGAGGCAATACTGCTATCGGAAAAGGAACTCAGGGCGCCATGGCTACAGGCCCTGAAGAATCTTCTAAAACCACATTGCCACCAACTGCACCATCACCAGGTTCATCTGCCACCCCTACGTCTCCTAATGTAACAGGTCCAAGACAAGCTAAAGGTGGTCAGAAAAAAAAGAAGAAGAATCGTTGGTAAATTTTATATTTTGCAATTGGGGACTGATATTAATTATGATTGGAACAAAGATGTTTAAATTGGTTTATGTTTTGTTCATTTAAAAATATTTCAGAAGAAATAAATAAAATTTATTTGCAATTTTTTATAGTGCTTATTTCTTTTAAATGATGTACTTCTAAAGTTATTAAGGTAAGATACCGAAGATTTTTATTTGGTCTTTTGCAGAAACTACTTGTCATTTTAATCTTTATTAACATTCATAATTATTTTGTTATACAGAAAATTGCAAATATATGCTTATTAAAAGATTTCTGCAGAAATTTTTTTAAATTTAAGTTTGTTTTTAGAATAATGTTTTTCATTTATTAATAAATTGGGAATAAAAATGATTATTTTTAAAATAAAATATAATAATTGCACATGCTTTCAAGTATTTTTATTTTCATTTTATTACTTTTGGACATTTTTCGAACAAAAACAACTTGGGTGGTGTCTTAAATATGTATATGAGTAATTCAAAGTAATTGTTTTATGGAATTAATGTCAAAAAATTGAAATATAATTATTTCAAAGTTTGCATTTTATATTAAAATGATATCGAAGTTTTCTTAGATTGCATACATTAAAAAAACTCATTATAAATATAATTTAAATCTAACATGTTACATTTGTATATTTAAAAACCATTGATTTGAGAACTATTTTCCATTTATTAATATAAGTATTTTGCCATGTTTCAAAAAAGCTATAGTATGTTGTTATTCAGACTATAGAAAATTGCACTTCTAAAATGTATGCGATACAAAAGATACCATTGATTAATAGCTTAAATTCTTTTATTTAAAAAAAAAAAGAAAATTTGTAAAAATAATAGAATTTATTAAAATTTTAAAAAAAAAAAAAAAAAGTAAATCCAGGTTTCCATTGTTGTATAGCATTTGTTTTTGTGAGATAGTTATTGTATATTAAAATATACATTAAAACAGTAGTACTTTCTTCTAAAATTCTAAACATTAAGAAAAAAAAAAAAAACTTTTAAGATTCAGGAAAGATTTTTAATTTAAGGCTAGAAATAAAAAATAAAAAAAATGTTGCCTTTTTATTAATTAACTTATCAATTTGCTTTCTAATAAAAAATGTATCCTGGTAAATTAAAATTGTTGAAATGAACATTAAGTTTGCAGCCATATTTTAATTTACTATTTTTATATACTTTTAAAAATTATAAAAATTCATTAGTAAAAATAACTAAAAAGTAAAGTATTTTATAGGTAATGTAAATTGTGCATATTAATATATAAATACGGTTAAAATATTTCCTATTCATTTGTTGTCATACTTGTACAAATAAATTTTTACTGTCTTTTAGAATTCTGAACTGGAATTTACTCTTCTCATAATCCTTTTAAGATTCTTGAAAACTGCATACCAAAAATTTATTGCATTATATATCAAATTCGCGATGAACCGATCATAATAAAAGCTATTTGATTGTCAATATTAATAGAAATTGTGATCTTTAATAGTCTTGAATGAATTGTTAGAGAAAGTTTTTTTTTACAGGGGTTAATTAGAAATAGTAAGCAGATAATGAAATTTCAGTAACTCATTCATATGACTTTTTCTATTGTTGTCATGGTAATAAAAATGAAATACCAAAAACAAATAAATAAATTAGGGTTTTTAAATTATTTATTAAGGTAAACTACACTGGTGATAGTTGTAATATAAATTTTATGTTTTAATGACTTTATATTTCTGTTGATAAAATAAAATAAAATTGATTTTTAAACAAAATTTGTTACAGCAATTCAATTTAAGTATTATAAAAAATGTGAAGTAATTTCTGTAAAAGCAAAGAAACATCCAGCAAAATGAATCATAGTTTATAGAAATAATATTCCAATGAATATAAAAAAAAGCATTTAATCTATAAATATTAAATCCCATATTACTGCACTTATTGCTAAGACATATTTTTAAATGAAGATTGCTCAAATTGGAAATCTTCCTCGAGTATAAATGTCATGTACAATAATTTTAATCAAAGAATTGCATTAAATAAAATGTCTTAATGAAAATATTATTATTGGGTTATTTTTATAAATTGAAAAAGTATCTATGTATCTGATACTTAAAATAAATTCTATACTTGTTTTATGATCAAATTGCAAGTTTATTAATTGCATTTAATAATCGCCCATTTCATTATTAATTTCTGATTGTTAAAACATTTATATCTATTAGAAATATTTTAACAAACAGAAATTAATATATAATTATATAGTTCAATAAGCAGCTTAATCTAAAATAAGGATTTGTAATATTATTTTAATATTTTTGATATGCATCCAAAAGAATTAAATAAAAAAGAAAGAAGTCTCTTTAAAATAGACTTTTAGTAATAGTTTAAAATGATTATAATTTACATTACATGTACATTAATTCAATGGAAAAAAGTATTCAATCAGGTTTCAAATTTAATTTTATCGATAATTAAAATAATTTTCTATAACAAAGGAGATTTTTTTATGTTTTCTAAACATTTTTAAAAAGCTATAATTAAAAAAATTCCTTCATTTAAATTCTAGATTAAATGTTTAATACTGTTGACTATTTTAGTTACTGAATTTTAAAAACTCTTTGAATTGTATAAATGTCTATTAATGCATTCAGATTAATTTAAATTAAGTTGTAATAATAATGTAGTTCTAATGAAGAACTTTATTTAGAACAGTGATAAACTTGTGATGGCCATGCACGCAAAAATTATTTAACATGCATATAACATTTAATATTTTATTACATATATGTGTCTCATTTCTCTATATGTAATAAAATATCAAATGTAATAAAAGAACAAAAGTTGATAGGTGATATTACATTAATTCAGTGTTGTGTTATGTGGTTGAATTTGCAATGGTGGTTGCAAAAATAAATAAGTCAAGCAAGTTGATCAGTTTTGATGTTAATGCTTAAAAATATTTGTTCATAAATATGTGTTGATACAAACAGGGTTCTGCATTTTTATATATTTATTTAACAATAATCTGCTTTATGAAAGGTAGTTTTAAAAATAAACATACTTTTTAAAAATAACATTATTTTTATTTTAAATTACTTTGAAAGATAATTTAGCCAACTGAACTTAATATTTTACTTTGGTAACATAGTTTTCTTATTCTAAAAATGTGAAACGTTTTTTAATAACTGTCTAAAAGATTGAAATTTTTTCTTTTCAAAGTATTTTTTTTTTTTTAATTTTTTTTATTTATTTCAGGGAAATTAAAGGAAGTAGTTTCTAAATACTTAGTCCAAATTAAACTTTTCATATTAATGTTAAAGTATTAGGGAGCACCATCTATTAGCAAAAACAAATTTTATTTCGAGTGGGATTTGGCTTTTTTTATAAGTAATTTTTTTGTTTTTGTTAATAAGTAAGAAAATAGTAATAAATAAATTTTGGTTTAATTTTATTTTTCATAATATTTTGGTGAAATTATGGAGTACCGGCTATCGTATCGTGCGCATTTTTTTTTTTTTTTTTTTAAATGAGAAATTTTAAACTATCAAATCCAAAGTTTTTAAAGAAAATTTTCGAACATCATGGAACACGAGAAGTTATCATCATTATAGATCTGTGTGTCGCTGTGATCTGTTTCATAATCAGTTATTTTTTTCTCAATATATGATTATCATAAATAAATGCACAAATCTGATCAGATATTTTTTTATGCTAACGTTTTTTTATTTGTTTGTTTTGTTGAGCTTTGCTTTTTCCTTCAGATAAATCAATCGCATAAAGCATGTTAAACAGTTGGAATGGAAGGGAAAAGCATAAACTAAGTTTAATTGCTTTTCAAAAAAAAATCAATCAAGTTTGAGTAGGAGGGCTGAGTTCTTGTACATCTATTCAGAATGAAAGTTTTTAGAAAATAGCAAGGAAGTGGCAGGAGTTAAATGATTAAAAGGAAATAAATAAATTAAAAAGGAAGAAATAAAATAAGACTTTTAAACGGAAAAAAGAATGGTGATAAAATGTCCAAAGGTTCTAAGGAATCCTGTGTAAATGCTGCTGAACGCTAGTGACGTCAGATGACTTCATTTAGTGGGAGGAGTTTTGAATGAAGAGCCAATAATACACTTGAATCGGGAAGTTTGAAGTTAGGCAGACTTAAATGCGCGACTGCGCATGTGTCCAGGATTGAAGTGATTTCCAGGATGAAGGCTAGGTTTTTAGGATTAATGAAGGAATTTCAGCGAGATTTGAAATATGGCGGCTTTTGAGGTAGATTCCATTTGGTAGTGGAATATAGATATTTAAGAGTTCCTTCGTTTATAGATATTTAACATTTATCTGTTTCACTACCTCTGTGATTCTATTTCATAATCAGTTACTTTTATTCTTCGTCCTTTTATCGGCCTCTAATACTAACAAGCAAAACAACATCCCTTTTGCTGTGCGCCGTTCAAACCATTCGCATTCAAATGTGGACACAGCTTAAAATTGATTTGTACCACCGTCTTCTTTTTTAAATTTGGTTTCTTTTTCCAACATCCTGAATGCCCCGTAGATACAAAAATTTTTCAAAGAGAGGGACCCTTATAAGTGCTAAATAATGAAGAGAGTATTGTATACAAATTCATTTTACAACGGTTGGAAGTGCAGAAAAATTAATCAGTGCATTGTAGTGACATGTTTTTTAATTTAAACATAATGTTTTTGATTAAGTACCGCCTGTAATTCCTCATAATAATGCGCCGTATTACTCATAATTTTTGGCTTGAAAAAGTAAAGATCTCGTATAATCCATGGACTTCTATTCTTGAACGTTTCCATTTTTATTCACAGCATAAAATGAATAATTTTTATTTTAAATTAAAAAAAAATTTCTGGTTTTTTAAAAAATTGTCAATTTAAGATTGATTTTTTTCTAACGCAGCTGGCAATACAGAGACAGTTCATATTTATGCCATAACCAAGGCCGCACCACTGTTACTCACTTAGCACTACTTAGGGGGCACGTGTATCCTGAAGATAAGCCACGGACGCGGAGTAACAATGCCCCCGCAACACGCTCTACGATCCTATTAGACCGGGACCTACGGTTTAAAGTGAATTCCGAACCACTACAAACATCCATAGCACCACAGGGACTCGAACCCGAAACCTGTGGTACGTTAGCCATCAAGCCTCTCAATTTAAGATTGCGGAAATTCTACGGATGATAAGCATTTAAAACCTTTTGGTGAAAACTTTCAACAAGGATTTTTAATCTTCATCTTTGTGCATGATGAGATGAAAATCTTGGTTCAATATCGCAACTCATTATTCATTTGATTTCTTGTAAACCGTTTTTTTACTCATATCTGCAACCTCCGTCCAGTTGCAAGCATCTAGCACACACACACATCCGTGTCACATTTTGTCTGCATTTGCGAAAAGTTGCTTCCTTCCATGATTTGTTTCCTTGCTTATCTTTAAAAGATTGTAAATTTTTCTGTTGGCGAAAACCATTTTGAGGTGGTAGTTTTATAAAATTGGTTTTTATAAAACTTTCGAGGGGGAGGTTCGTTGATTGTACGCTGCATTCACAGACAGGGACTTGATGGGCGGGTGTCTATCGCTTGGTACCACAGGTTTCGGGTTCGAATCCTGGCGGTGCCATGAATGTTTATAATGGTTCCGAATGCACTTTAAGCCGTAGGTCCCGATCTCAGGACCGTAGAGCGTCACACAGCTCAATCAGACTTCTCACCCACATCATTCCCAAACTGTGTAGGGGCAACTTGGTTCTTGGCACTGTGATGTGGTGTGGTGTAATAGGATTCCCAGATTTTAGCATGCTGACATGTTGTCGAAGAATGGATCACAAATTATGTAACCTGATCCTACTTTGCCTTTTGCGGCATATAAAAGAGATATACATCTTTCTCTATTAAATCGAGCCTCTATAGAGAGACGGCTTCTGAGAAAAAGTGGAATTCTCTATTGAATAAGCCAACAAGATTTTTTTTTTTTCCAGACTATTGCTAGGTGTCGACGATGAAACAATAAAATTTTTCGGGTTCCTTGCCTAGACCGATCGGCGTGGCCTGCTTTAGACTTGTCACGGGCCATGACTATTTATAGAGTCACTTGTATAGGATAGGACTGGCTGATGCAGATATCTGCTCCCTTTGCAACGATAGCGTGCCCATGACTATAAAGCACCTCCTCATATGTCATACTGTTCTTAATTGTTTCCCATTTTGTGTTACTGACAGTGCCTTTAGGGATTGTTTATATCAGGGCTCTCCAAACTTTCCAGCCTTAGGGCCATACTGTTTACTCCAGTAAGTACCGAGGGCCAAAACAGTTTTAATTACATAAATCTCACTAGTATTTTTACAAGTGGATACTCCGCGGTTTCATTCGCGTTAATTTAGCTTTTCCGTTCCTGAGGAAAAAGGCTAAGGATATAGCATTAATTAAGGATACAGCTTATCCGTTCCTGAGGATTTTCAGGATAAAAATCGTATGTTTGATTCAGGATATATACATGCCAAACATCGATATACATACGTATGCGATACTCTTTACCCCAACATAACTACCGAGGGTAACCGCGGGATGTTCACTAGTCTATAATGATAGTGGGATTCATTTCAATTACTTGTTAGATGTTATGCTTAAGTTAAATTTTCTGCGTATTATGCATTGTCATTAAGCTTTACGTCAATAAAACCGAGTTATTATCATTCTGAGTTTTTTGTTATCCAACTTATTACAGCAACAATAAGCTATTCACTGTCGCGGGCTGGATTAATAGCAATGGCGGGCCGTAGTTTGGAGATCCCTGGTTTATATCGTTCCTTACTGTATCACTGCCCATCGCCTAATGACCGAGAGATCGGAGACGAGCATAGGATAAAAAAAATCATGGATTGTAGACATAATATTTTAGTGTAATGAGCCATAAAGTACCTTGGTTACACAGCAACCACAAACTTCTGTCTTGAATATATGGATGCAACAACTATGCCTTGAAGCCAATTGGCTATTAGTATCATAAAAAATTAAGTTGGTAAGCAAAAAATAGCAGGTGTCGAGCATCAACAAAAGTGTCGAGGATGCACCTGTTGCATGAAGGAGGATACATCTGGTCATTTCTAGTAGGGTGGAACTAGTAGATCTAGTTTCTGATCAAAGAGTCCAGTAAAAATTTATAACTATGCAATCGAATTATTACAGCACAATAAGCGATTATTTACTTTTTCGACTTCCCTAAAGGAGTTGAAGATGTCTGCGAATTCTTTAAAATCGTTGAGTTTTATTCAGTATATCATGATCTTGGTGTAAGGATGGACGCAAAAAGTATTTGCGCATCAGCAGAGATGGAGTGTAGTTTCTCTTCTGAGGAGCCAGACTTCTTGAAGGACTAGCGGCCTGATGGCTAATTGGCTAGCGCTCTGTCCGTTGGTACCACAGGCTTCAGGTTTGAATCCAGGCGGTGGCATGGATGTTTGTGAGTGGTTCGGAATCCACTTTAAACTGTAGGTCCCGGTCTAATTAGCCCTGGTGTGCTCAAGATGACAGTAGAGCGTCAAACCAAACCGAACCTTGAGGGATTTCGGGGTGGATGCAGGAACTTTGCAATCTTTCCACGAGACGAAATGTCTTTGTAGACCACAATTAACGCGGTTAGTGTTTTCAATAAACCCAACCGTGGAACATTCTTTAAAGAAAAGTACGGTCCCCCGCAATTGAGACTTCTGATCTTTTAGCCGCAGTCGCTACTTGCGTGATGGAAGTGATTGCAGTTAAAACACTGGGTAGCCCATTGTCTTCGGGGAAATTACGGTATCACTCTTTCTCGATCGGTTACTTTCATATATTGTTGGTAAATAAATATTTGTTCATGATGGTGTTAATCATAAAAACGATGTATTTTATACAAACAAAAACTGAACATTGTATCTTAACCTTACATCAATAAGTCAGAGGGAAGTTTGCAGCTTCAAGTATCATCTGGGACCAGATATCTGATAGTGAAGACCAGATAAGAGTGAACCTTGTCTGATTTGAATTCACTTTGACTTTTGTTGCAGGCGATTTATTTAGAAATCAGTCTCGATTTTGATTTATACATTTTATATAAGCAACTCGCCTAGACATTCGACTGTATGTTGGAAGTTTTCCCCATAGCAAATGCGAGGCAATCACCTATTAAAGTCCTCCCGGAAGGCAATATATTCCCTTCATCGGTGGATTGCTCGTGATATACATGTGTAACACAAGGTTCACTATTTCGCAATAACAGCAAAAAAATCAAATTGTTTCTATAAGACGTTTTAATTTGAATTTCGAACCCTTGGCAGTGGTATAACAAATTTTTAATAGAATCGATGATTGCTAAAAATTAGAATGTTCCAGAAAAATATTGTGGCATGTTATTATGGCGGATTATTTTTTATTTGGGTCAAGTATTGTTCGTGGCTGATTGACTTGGCCGCTTGCCAACCTGATTTGGGAATCCTAATTATATTTTGCTCTTCTTGCGTTATCAAATGAGGATACCGAACGTTATCATATTTTGAAAATTTTTGTTTCCTAGTCCACCTGTACATTTGGCTGTGGCATGGATGTTTGTGAGTGGTTCGGAATCCACGCTAAGCTGTAGGTCTAATGTTGTTGTTGTTGATGATGTTATCGTGTCCATGGATTTAAAGTATAAATATCAAAGTTAGATCAAGTCAAAAGTCTTCAAGATAGCAGCCACTAGCAACGGCGCCGCTTCACTATACAGGACTTCTCTTCAGTTGGCCTCGATTGGCACCTTACCCAATTGCAAAGCAGGGGGAGTGAACGCTGGGTACTCTAGAATGTGCTTAGAAAAGCGTTGGACCAATTTCTGCAGGGGATGGATTCCCTGGGGATGTATTGTCTGGGAGAATCTACATCCCTCTGTAATGCTTAGTTCTGAGTCTGCTGATAACTGATGTCAGCTTCCTAGGGCAGTTGAAGTCCGTGCTGAGTGGCTTCTTAAAATTATGATGAAGAATTAGTCGACTTTTGGCAACTGCGGTAGCATCCGCAAGTGTGATGGTAGTCCGGGGTTGATCATTGTCCCTGGCTTCTTTGGCTAAAGAGTCAGCGCATTCGTTGCCCTCAATATTGACATGTGCAGGAATTGTAGGTCTAATGAACCCAAAGTATGCACAAAATGACCTTAGAGCGACAAACCAAACCAGCATTCTGTACATTGTCATTATTTTCATTTAGCCTACAGAAAAGTGCCCCTTTCGTGGCTCAATAAAAACTGTAAGTTGTGGTGCAAATAGATGAGAATTCATTTCCGCTGTAATGTACGTTACTATCTCTGATTTGAAAAATGAATACACTTTTTGGAAGTTGTGTCTCGTCAGTAGAAGGACTTGGAGTTCCTACAAATGTGTGTGGGGGAGGGGGTGGCAATTTCTGAATGCCCTTCTGGAAGACAATACATACCCGTTCCTTCTTGATGTAGCCAGTCCCGCAGTGGTGCTCCCTGGTATCGCTGAATTTGTTACAATTTTGCTGTATCAGGGGTGAGTCAAGTGCCCGTAGAGGAAAAAAAAAGCATTAATACTTTATTAACAAGCGGTTCAAATGACGTATTTTTACATTAAAAATTTAATGCTAAGTATTTAAAAACAGCAAAATGAATTTTGACATCTTGTAACAAATATTTCAGCGCTAACGAAAATAAAGTGATTGGTGTGTTTAGATAATATCTTATGTATATTGTATTTTGAATTTGCAAATTAATTCTTTTTTATATTGTAAGCATTTCGTAGACACATAAATTTGCTTTCTTTCAGTTTCTAACAACTGCGTGTTTCTTACATAGAAAGATTATTGTATCCAATCGGATAAAAACTTTTGGTCTATGTTTTTCTATGATTTACAGGTTCGAATCCTGGCTGTGGAATGGATGTTTGTGAGTGGTTCGAATCCACTTTAAACTGTAGGTCCCGGTCTGTTTAGCCCTCGTTTGCACAAGATGACCGTAGAGCGACAAGCCAATCTGTGACTTATAATTACTTTAATCATTTTATATTCAGTTTTTATTCTTCGATCATATTGTATTTCTACCTTTCATTTAAAAAAAAAAAAAAAAATGAATAATGGAAATTTATAGAGCATACATGTAATAAAATAGGGATAAAAAAATCTTAAATGTGCGAGAGAATCATCCATTACAGAACTTACTACATTAATAAAACATTTTATAACTTATCTATCTTAAAATAGATTATTTACCTACATTTAAAAGTGATACTATATAAGATTTTGAAGGGAATAAAATCATTTGCCTTTTTTTGCATCAAAATGCATTTGAATAAAAAAATATTATTTTACCTTTCTTTTTATATATTTGTATTGTAGGCTATTTTTATAAATTGTGTCACCCACAGTAGATGGCACAGTCAGAGATGAAGTAATATCTGACTGTGTTACGGGGGTACTTCAGAGTAGTGCAAGCAAGCTTTTTCAACGAGGGCGATGGCTCTCAAAAAATGTAGCGTTCCTTATTTAGTGGATTTGCGTATATAATATACGTAAGTGTCCGTAATATATAATTGTTTCTGCAGCTGGATCAGGGAGTGATCGAGTTGAAAAACACGCATTTAAAAACACACCACTTTAATTACAAGCACGAGCACGACACACTACAATGATTAATATATCACAGACATTTAAAGACATGTATTTAAGTGGAAGGATTCCACTTCTAGGCTAAGAATAAAGTTGCTCAGGTACACGCTGGATAGCGGACTATACTTACTCTCTGGATGAGAGTTTGTAGGCCAATCTAAGCACAGGATAGTGCAACTAGATCTTCTCTCGGGGTGAGCGATCGTAAACTAAACCTCTCTGAGGCAGCAGCGCCAGTCTTGCTGTACGTCATCTCTGGTGAGAGTCTCGGCGCCAACTGCTGCTTCTGAACTCCGCAAGCGGCGCTCTTGCAGTACATGGAAGGAAAACATGGTTGCCTTAGGTGGAACCACGGTTACAAATTATAGTATATATTACGTATAAAAAGGAGAATAAATAAATACAACTTCCGTTTATTCATTTAACAATAGAAAATTCCTTGCATGTACACCCAAAAAATTGGTCTTAACGTTTCGTTACTATTACTGTTAATTGTTTTTAAGGCATTTTTTTAATTAAACATGTAATGAATCACTACAATTCCATTTTGTCTCTTTTCAGTTATTGAAAATACTCATGATGCTGGACCGAATTCATCTGCGACCCAGCAGGCCTCAACCGCTCAAATTGTGATACAATCTACGTCTCTCAGACCGACTGTTGCTCAGTCTCCTCCTGTTCAACAAAAGTCAGTGGACCGAACTGTCAGGACAAGCGAATCGCCCAAACAGACACCTGCTCACATCTTGGTAAACAAAACCGACCGAGTGGAAGCCAAAGTCCAAGTCAGGCGCCTGCCGCTGGCCAAACAGGTGTCTGGCGCCGGCACCATCAGCCGCCAGGATCGCCTCCACGAAATCCTGAAGCAGAGCAGCGTCATCCACAGGCGTGCCACCCTGGACCCCATGAGATCCCTCAAGTCGATCCCCCTCACCAACCCCGAGAAGGTGACCAGGATCATCATCCTCACCTACTTCAGGGCCGGTTCGTCCTTCTTCGGCGACATCCTGCAGCAGAACTGGAAGACCTTCTACCACTTCGAGCCCCTGCACTTCATGACCTACGACAAGCGCATCGACGACGACAAGTTGCCGGAGGTCTTCAACCTCTTCAACAACATCATGGGCTGCAACTTCACAGAAAGCAGGGAGTACATGCAGTGGGTGCAGAAGCCGAGGAACCAGTTCCTGTTCGCGCACAATCTCTTCCTGTGGGTCACCTGCCACAGCAACCCCAAAGTGTGCTTCAGCCCCGCCTTTGTGAACGCCGTTTGCACGAGGGCACCCATCCACGTGATGAAGACCACCAGACTGCACATGCGCCAGCTGCGCAGTTACATACAGGACAATCCGAACATGAACATCAAGGTGATACACCTGACCCGCGACCCTAGGGGCATCGTTAGCTCTAGGTGGTCCCTGGACTGGTGCAACGGTACGAACTGTTCCGATGCCGGTGTCCTGTGCAAAGAAATGGACGAAGACATTAGAATTTTCGAAGATCTTCAAAAAGAAAACCCCTCAAATTTCATCAAAGTTCGCTACGAGGATTTGTCGTTGAATCCTCTGAACGAAACTGAAAAACTCTTTGGCTTTTTGAAGCTTCCCTTCTCGACATCGGTTAAAAAATTCCTCAAAACCCACACTGTAGGCCGAAAATCGGACGCCAAAAACCCATACTCGACTCGAAGGAATTCTTCGTCCATGGTCAACAGCTGGCACGAACGCTTCAGCTACAAGCAGATAGTGGACGTCCAGTCTCAGTGCGGAGATGTCCTTCACAGCCTGAATCACTCTCTCATCACATCGCCAAGCCAACTGCCGTATCCCAACGGCAAGCCAAAGCCCAAAGTGACAGCGGAGTCCAGTCGCTCTAAAACATGGAGATACAATAAAAATCCCTTGGCGAAAAAATACTTCGCCAACAAGGGAGAATTCGCTCAAGACTCAGCTGTTCCCGCGCCTTCATTTACAAGTAATCGATCAGAGATATTCAGATCCAACAACACAAACATCGAAGTTCACAAATCATACAAATTCCTCAAGGATTTCTCTGCAAAGAACTCTTCAATCAAGCCAAGTCTTACTCCACTGAATAAAACTGTCTTCTGAACTTGTGATTGTGGTTTTAGTGGAATTCCTCCCGTGTTGTACAGTTCCTATAAAATAATGTGACTCATTTATGATTTTCTCGTTTTCGAATACTAGAAAACTACTCTGTATCATTTTTCAGCGGAATGATATCTTTGGAATGTGATATGAACTTATTCTATGTCTGATCACAAATGCGATTTTGTTATTGTAGGTTATGAAGTGCTTTTTTTGTATTTTTGTCAAATATACCGATATTTTAAATATCTTTGAAGTAGTTTTCATTATTAAAACTAGTTTTAAAACACCTTTCATAACACTCAAATCTACTTTTTATGTCGTCCTTTTATTATTATTTTTTTCTTTTTGCGATACATAAAAAAAAAAAAAAATTCCATCAAATACTTAACATGAACAAAAATTAAATAAAATTTTCAATTTAAAAAGAAAACAATGATATCCACTCATCATCATCATCATCGTTGGCGCAACAGCCCAGTGTGGGCCAAGGCCTTCTGCCTACTGGTAGATTTCGAGACGAGAGATGTTTTTTTTTTTATGGGGTAGGGTTGTCAGCTCTATGGCCAACGCTCAAAAGTCATAGGAGACCGGGACCTACGATTCCGAACCACTACAAACATCCATGGCACCACCGGGATTCGAACCCGAAACCTGTGGTACCGAGCGCCAGGACATCGACTCATTCATGCAAATTAAAAAATATCCAACAGATGGCCACACAATATTATACCAACAATATTATACTATACAATATTATAATATCGCATGACTATGATTTTTCTTGGATGCCCCGAAAGTGATTTTGAACCAGTTCTCCACAAGAAAATCACAAATCTCCACAAAAACAAAATGAAAAATGGTTACACAGATACAAAAATTGCACCAAATTAAGCTGTTATTTGTTTTGTTTTTTAATATGCAATATGTTTTTGCTATGGATAATCACCTGACCCTTGATGAGAGAGTACATGTACTAATGAAACATTCTCATAAACCGCCGAGTTTGCAATTTTAGTTTTTCTAATGAAACTTCGAAGTTAGGAATTTTTTGCTGGACTTTCCAATCGCTTAAATTGAGCTACAGCTTTGCATATAATGCGTTAATTTTTGTTTTTTAATTTTTTTTTACTGGGATCAAGAAAACATTAGTTTAGGGGAAAAACATTTGATAAAATTGCAGTTCTTTACATAGTCAACTCTCTATAATTCCTGCGGCCAATTGGCTAGCCCTCTGGCCTTTGGTACGACAGGCTTTTTAAGTTCGAATCTTGGCGGTGGCATGAATGTTTGTGAGGGGTTCGGAATCCACGTTAAACTGTAGGTGCCAGTCTAATGAGCCTAAAGTGTACACAAAATGACCGTAGAACGACAAACCAAACTCTACCCCCCCCACTTTGAAGGTAAGCCATGTAGCCTTTTAAATTTCCTAATTCCCCCTCCCCCTGAAAAAAATTGGCAAAAAAAAAAAAAAAAATGCTTGACAATAGAAGTGAAAATAAAATATTGATTACATTATTGACGATTTTCATCAAAAGACACTAGAACAAATGAATATCAACCAAATTTAGGAACAACTCAGATAAAAAAAATTAATGATAAAAAGAAATAGAAGAAATATAAGTAGAATAATGGCTGTGAATGCAGAAAACCTTAAAAGCTAGAAATTTCTTTATTTCTTTCTTTTTTTTTTTTAAGATTCGGTAAATATACTAGATCAGATAAACAAATTGAATCGCAAGGATGTTTCTGTAGTGATTGCATTTTAAACAGAAAAGCGAAAACAATAGCATGAAATTGCAAGGAAAGATGAAAGCACAGAAAACGATTAGTGGAACAAAAACATAAAGAAAGCCCAAAACCCCTTAAATCGGGGCAGCCTAAGTCAGGATTTTACTTTACAGTGATTAATTAATTATTACAAATCAAAAACATATCTTGTAATAAATTAAACCGGTCAAACAATACACACTAGGGGCCTGACTAGCAAGAACCACATAGAAAAATAACAAATTCAGAAGGGTAAAAAAAGGTTTTTAGTGTTTTATTTTTATACTCTAGAACAGGGGTCTCCAAACTACGGCCCGCGGGCTAAATCCGGCCCGCCAGTTTCATCAATCTGGCCCGCGACAGCGAATATCTTATTGTTGCTATTTCAAATAAAATAAATTTACCTTTTCGGAGCACATTTCTTCGGCTACTGCAATTACGCATTCTTTGATCATTTCTCCATCGGTGAAATTCCACGTTTTCCACGAAATGTTTTCCACGTTTTGAGATTTCAAGAGCCACACATAAGCTGACACGAGTTATCGATACATACAATAGTAATTGTAGTAATTGAACCAGGGAATTTAGCAAGCGTATGCTCGCTCAGAGAGCGTACTCGGCGACTAGTTTAGAAATTATAGATAATGGCAGAAAAATTAAAACGGTTTTGGCCCTTGGTACCTACTGGAGTAAACAGTATGGCCCTAAGGCTGGAAAGTTTGGAGATCCCTGCTCTAGAAAATAAAAACCTCTTGCTTTGTATGCATTAAGATAGTAATGTCATTTAAATAATTTGAGTGGAGTACTTCGTCCATTTTGCAAATAGAGTATGATTGATGGGTGAAAAAAATATTTTAAATCAAATCAAAGGATCAATGTATATCTTGGGCCTGAATGCCCGAGTGTCTAGCGCTCGGTGCCACAACTGGTTTCGGGTTCGAGTCCCGGCGGTGCCATGGATGTTTGTAGTGGTTCGGAATCCACTTTAAGCCGTAGGTCCCGGTCTCCTATGAATGTAAGAACGTCACGAAGCAGAAGTCAGACTTCTACTCTACGGGTGTTCCTTTAGAACAGAAGCTGCACCCCTCTTCCCATCTTCAATGAAGGATACAACAACAACAATGTATATCCTATATTAAACTATACGTTTCATAATATTTATAACAAATACAGGGTGATTCCACAGTCATGGGACACACTTTGAAGTTTGGTTTGGTTTTGCCGCTCTACGGTCATCTTGTGCACACGAAGGCTACAGTTCAAAGTGGATTTTCTTTCTCTTTTGTCAACTCATCGCCTACATTATTTACATCAATTTTATTATTTCAATGAATATTTTATAAAATTAAGCCAGAAAAAATATTCCGTACGACACAACAATAGATGTGCTCAACGCACTTAACTAGGATCACTTCCCAGTCGTAGTAACACTTGGCATTAATAGTACACTTTTCACATCCACACAACTTAAAACTACTGTCTGGCACAATTATAGCTTTATACAATAACACAGGGGTCTCCAAACTGCGGCCAGCGGGCAAAAATCCGGCCCGCGATAGCGAATAGCTTATTGTTGCTGTATTAAGTTGGATAAAAAAACACAGAATGCTAATAACTCGGTTTTATTGACTTGCTAGGTAAAAAGCTTAATGGCAAGCATAATACGCGGAAAAATTAACTTAAGCACAACAACTAACAAGTAATTGAAATGGATCCCACTAACATCATAAACTAGTGAACATCCGCGGTTACCCTCGGTAGTTATGTTGGGGTAAAGAGTATCGCATATGTATGTACACTCATGTCCATAAATTAAGGATAATGAAGTTCAAGCAAAGAAAGAGACAGAAGCAAAACAAATTTGACTTATTTGTAAAGTCTATTTATTAAACAAAAGGTACGGAGCAAAAAGATGTTTGACAAAATTAATAAAAATTGCGATTTTTACTCCCTGGAGCAAATTTCAAAAAGAACCTATTTACAAAAAACAGTATGACATGGTTAGTATGATGGTTAATATGGAGTATGTCTCCCGGACGATGCAATACAGGCCTTACAACGCCTAGGCATGCTGAGCATCAAATTATCAATCTGATCTTGGGGAATATTATTAATTGAGGAATTTAATTTCAATTCGGACAAAAATGATGTCTCCACTAATAACTTAGTTATCTCGACTTACATGTACCACACGCAAACTACATTAACCTCATCACAGCCTCGGAAATTTAAAATTTTATGCAATCACTCAAAATTAAAAAAAGCTCCGGGCGACGATAACATAAACAATGTCTTGATTAAACATCTTCCACTTAAATTCATTTTATAGCTAATCATCATTCTTAACAATTTTCTTAAATTCTCTCATTTTCCAAACTTTTGGAAGGTTGCTAAAATTACACCAATTCACAAAAGCGGAGCTGAAGAGACTTGCCCGCAAAACTACAGACCCATTTCTTTACTTAGCTACCTCAGTAAAATTTATGAACAGGCCACACTAACAAGAATTAACTTTTTCTGCACACAAAACAACATCATTGTTCCTGAACTGTTTGAATTCAGGAAAACAAACTTTTTATAGCCATATTCACAACGGAATCAGGAAAGATTCGATAGCAGCCAACAAATTAATCCACAATTAAACTATAAAAGTAAACTCACTCTATATACTTCCATCCTCAGGATCACAATCACCTACGCGTCTAATATTTGAATTGCCTCCTCCATGACCAACTTGAAGAAATTGCAGGTTTTACAATACTTTCATGTCTTAAGAATAACCAATGCTTCATTTTATTTTTTCTGTTTTAATTATTATTGTTTTCTATTTTAATTATTATCTATTTTAATATAAATTGTTTTTAAATAAGATCGAATTATAAACAAATAGTGCTTCTAAAATATAAATAAACAACGTTTCTGAAATGTAAACAAACATCGATCAAAGTTCACATACTACTAAGTTGAATAGTAACTATGAGTAACTGATCGCAAAGCGATCATCTGCTCGACTTAAAAACTTAAATAATAAAATTTGAATATAAAAACAAAATAATAATAATAAAATTTGAATATAAAATTTAAATATAAAATTTGAATATAAAATTTAAATATAAAATTTGAATATAAAAAAAAAAATTAATAGTAAGTGCATGACATAGACAAAAAGGGGTGGGGGAGATTAATTACTGCAAATCAAATTAAACTCTTTCAGAGATTAAATAAAAAAGAAATAATTATAAATATTGTATGAAGACGAAATGCTAATAAACTGTTTCTCAAAAATTGCGAAGAATGAATGAAGGACAGTAAGTGGGATTGGGCTGAACAGGGGAGAGGGAGGCAGTCATTAGACAGATAACTGCCATGCATATTTAAGTGGAACTGCTTTAACTGAACACTGCTGGGAAAATATGTTTGGCCACGTAATGATGGGAACGAAGTAATTCAATGTTCAGAGTGACTGTTTGCTGTTTTTTTGTTGTTGTTTGGTTTGTCGCTCTACGGTCATCTTGTGCATACTCTGGGCTAAACAGACCGGGACCTACAGTTTAAAAATTCCGAAATAAAAATATCCCAGCCACCGCCAGGATTCGTATCTGGAGGCTGTGATACCAAAGGCCAGAGTGTCAGCCAATTGGTATCAGGCCGCGGTTGCTGTTGGAGAACATACATAAAAAGAAAAAAAAAAGGTGCATTAACACTGCATTATAGTTATTATAATTTTAAAGCAGCCTCGAGTTTGATTTATTTATGACATGAGTATAATGTAACGTGTTGCTGACAATCAATGTGCGCATCGTTACACCTGCCGAAATTGTTCTGTATCCCCTCTTTTCTTTCCGACGAATTAGAATCACGCCTACAGAGTTAAACACCAGAAAAAAAGTAGCTCTGGCTCTCTTCTTTACTCCCACTTTTACCAACTTCCAGAGTTTTCAGATTTTGGCTTGATAAGTTTCGGATCAAACCTATACCTTTTCAAATTTCTCTCACAAAGCGCAAAGAATTAATTTAATTCAAATTTTTATTTTAATTATAGCTCTCTTTTCATAAATTATTACATTTAATTTCCTGAGCAATGCACTCATTTCTTAATTATTTCATATCTCTCTATAATGCTTTATCCTTTTGGAATAAATTTAAATATTTTCTAATTAATTATGAAACAGGAGGTACGAGGATTGAAAATAGACTATCTTTGCTTTTGGCGCGATTTGGTGGTCAAGGTTAGCCAACGCCAGATTCCACATGAGAAAATACGAATGATAATTGCTCCATTGAATACTGGATTATAGAAATTGCCAAACCATTGAATTTTGGATAAAGAGAGTCTACTCTATACCTTTTTTTTCTTAGAATTCGTCATAAAAAATAGTATTAAAATATTCATGAAATAAAAATAATTTTAGATACGGTTCTATTCATTAACTCTGAAACTAACCAAAGCTTTATAGTAACGCATTAATTTAGTGTGACTTATTCTTTAAAATTTAAGTCAATGTTATATGAACCTTTCTTTTATTTTGAGCTCTGAGCTTGCGAGTTTAAATTTGGATGCAATGTAATATTACCATTCGGCTTAGCACATTCAACACATCACAGCATTTAATTGATATCTTTCGATTAATGAAATATTTAAAAATTCCAGACATTAATTATAATAATTATACATAAAAATATCATTATATTGATTTTAATAAAAAGAAGTAATTTTTCAATTCTGTGTAAGCATAATCTAACAAGCAATGAAGTCATGGCCCATGGATGTATAACCATTTTTTATTCTATGAGATATCTAAAAAAGAAACAATTTTAAAATATCTGAATATAATTTTAATAACAAAATAATCTTTTAAATTATTGAGTGCTGATCTTTTTTAGTTGACTTCTTAGTAGTTGTAGGTTATTGGGGAGTTCTAGTGCGACTTTGAAACTAATTAATAAAATGGAAAAATACATGGAAAGCAACGTTTAGATGTTTGTTATAATATTCGAATCGAAGATTTGAGAACTTCCTGAAGATGATAAATTTTTTGAGAAAATAAGTTGTGTTGATTTTGCAATGAAGTGTTTTTGTGTGCATAACATTTGTTATAACGAAAAAGCCTGTTACCTAATATCGAGAAAACTATTATTTTCTAAAAGTTCTTAGCATGTATAAAAATGTGGTTAGCTATTTATATTCTAGGAGGATGAATTATATGTGTACAATATTTTATATAAACTTGCAACATTTTTGCATGATTAGATCAGAACTGATAATTCTAAAACCTTAAATAAATAAAATTTGCTGAGTAATTTTTTCTTTTTGTTTCTTTAGAATTTGTTAAAATCTGATTGTTGTTTGTTTACATTTCAAAAAGAGGGATTACTAAAGCTTATTTTATATTGTTAACATGGAGCAAACAGAGCAGTACGAAACTGTGTATTATGTAACTGAGCAAGATATTGCTTCTAATTTTTTAAATAATAGTGATGAGCAAGTAATTGTGGTTAGTGAAGATTATCGAATTATGCTCAATGGTGAAGACGAAAGCGCTGTTATTGTTCAAGAAAGTAATGGAAATTATCAAATTGTGTCTGAAGTGATAGACAATATAAATGCTGATACTGAAGCCAATTCTAATCATTCAATTATTGTAACTGAAGCAAATGATAATGTAGTCGTTGTAACTAAAGCAAGTGAGAATGTAGTTGTAGTGACTGAAGCAAATAATAGTTCAGTTGTTATAACTGAAGCAAATGATAGTTCAGTTGATATGATTGAAGCAAAAAATAGTTCAGTTGATATGACTGAAGCACATGATAATTCAGTTGTTATGACTGAAGCAAATGATAGTTCAGTAGTTGTGACTGAAGCAAATGCAGTT
The DNA here is from genome assembly GCA_021605095.1 of Caerostris extrusa. Taxonomy (NCBI): domain Eukaryota; kingdom Metazoa; phylum Arthropoda; class Arachnida; order Araneae; family Araneidae; genus Caerostris; species Caerostris extrusa. The sequence continues at coordinate 26,857 of BPLR01003597.1, read as the reverse complement.
GCATCTACTGTTCAAAACACAGAAGAATATTCACCAATGGTATGTGAAGAGAATCAAGCCTCGGAAGAAACACTGCAAAACGCAGAACAGAATAGAAGTATCTTAGAAAATAGTAAAGTGATAATATGGAATCCTGATGAAGAGGATGAATATTTAGATGAAGAGGCTGCTCTGGGTGATGATTCTTCAATAGCTGTAAACTCTATTGTCAATGACGATGGATCAATTACTAAAATGCCGCCATCAACTGCTGTAGATAAATTAACCTGTAAAATCTGCTTTAAAAAGTTTACCAAATCGGGAAACAGAATGAGGCATGTCCGTCAAGTTCATAAGGTTAAGAAACAAATTGGAACTTACATCAAATGCATAGAATGTAACACTTCGTATAAGCATGTCCAAAAGCTCCGTGAACACTTACAATATTATCATAAATTGAATATGGAAGAGCAGGTGTTAAATTTTTCCAATATGAATGGTAAATTTAGTTTTATTAAATTTTCATGCATGCTTATTTTGTGTTTCATATTTAAACCTGTTTGAGATCTAATTTAATTCATATAGTAAAATTTTTTTTCTATAATGTATTAACAAAAGTCAGTAATTATTATGGCATTAATGCATTAACACTTAGTAAGTTAATTTGTCTGTTAATAATTTCTAAAAACACTTTAAACCTCTGATTAATAAGAAAAATTTTCCTTTCCATAAAAAAAAAAAAAAATTACTTTCGTATTTCCTTTTGACAAGCCATGTTCTTCGTTCCATCTGTTTTATAAATAAAAATAATTATAATAATAATATATTAAATTAGTTATAATTTTCCATTGTAATATATTCTGTTTGAATATAATAACAAGTGTTTGATAATGTTTAGTGGTCTAATGCTTAATTATTATTATTAGACCATTATTATTAATAATTAATTATGGCATTAGGTTTGGTTTTCTTATCAAAATTAGCTTGTTCAGAGTGTTAAATAGTTAATCAATATATGAATTTTAATTGAAATTTTTTTGAAATAATTTTTATTTGAAAATTTAAGGTTGTAACTTATATGGAATCAATTAAGTTGCAACTCATATAATCAGACTCATTTGAGTCTGATTATATGAGTTGCAACTTAAACTTATGAGTTATAACCTGGCCTAACATGAGAATCAAGAAATTATTTTAGAATCTTTTAGAATTGAATGATATTTTTTTATTTATGTTAGTGAATACATTTTCTAATTCTTAAAATGTATAAATTGTACAAATATAAAAGGACACCATTTCTATACAGCAGAGTTTATTATGTTTTATTATGAAAAATGTAGATCTTATGCATAATATCTTTCCGAATAGAATTTTTACTAAAAGTAATATACATATACATTGACATTGCAAGGCCAATCAAATGGAAAGAGGGTTCTTATAATAAATAGATGCTTGGATTGTATTTTGGCCTCCTCACATTCTGCACAGTTGTCAGACTAGTAATGATTTGCAAGATGTTGTTTTAATTTTCAGAAGAATAAACGTTTTAAATATTTTTCAGAAGAATATGGAAACATCATTTATTTTTGCATGCACATTTCCCTCCGCCCCTCATAAGCTGACAAGTGACAGGCAAACAATATTTTTTTAAATTTATGAAAATTAAAAAATAAATTCTGAATTGCACTTAATTATAAAGTTATTTAATGCAAGATATTTATGGTTAAATGGTGAATGTATGTGTGAAAAAACTAAAAATTTAAACACGGTTCCTACTATATATTTGTGTAGTAAATGAACATATGCAACTGTAAGTTATACATACATAACAATGTTAGCAAAATGTATACATAGAATACACCATTTTGTGATAAACAAGTGGTGGGCTTGAAAACGACAAAGGAGCCCAGCCTTTTATTTAAAAGATTATAGGTATACCGAGTGATAGAGACTTGCATTAGTCCTAATTAAACTGACACTCATTATATAATTTGTTTATCCTGCAAAAACAATAATTATTAATTCTTCTTAATTGCACTTTCTGTAGAACACTATCATTTTTGGTACATAATCATATTTAATCATGTCATCTAATTAGTTAAATTCATCTTCCATATTAGATATTTCTTCTATAATTTTATCGTTTCTGTTATTTGAAATTTGTTATTTTTAATTGTTATTGATTAATCAAACTTTCTGGTCTTAAATTATTAGATTTTAATTTTTAACTTCTGGTGTTTTGTCATCTGGAAGTTGCCATTTTTTAATTCACCAGGAAGAAGGGACTAAAATATGATTTTACTGCTTGGGACCTTGCTTCAAACATGCAATACTTTTTGATTTGAGAAAAGACAGTTTGTCATGAATACATGGCTACAGGAAAACATCTCAATAGTACAAGTCTTGTCATCTGTATGACATGCAATAAAAATGATTGCAACAAATTAAACATCCATCCAAAGGCAAGGTATTTACCTACCAAGTGTTAGTGTAAATAAATGTTCTTTCAGTGGTCACCATTATCAGTGTATTTAATAATAGTGATTGAATTAATGTATTTGATGTGTATAATTTATTGAATACTCAAGCTTCAGAGCTATCTCATTTGTATACTAACTGCAATTCATCTGCATAAACATACAGTACAAGTCCATGATCATGTCCATTGAACAACAAAGGAACAAAAGATAATTTACAATGACAAATCTCATTTTATATGTATCATGTAGGCAAGTCCTGGCACAATGTTTTCAAATGGAAATTTGGAACAACATGGAAATTATGAACATCAACATCAGAACCGATGAATTTATTACAGGTTGATTAATTTCTGTTACAATTGTAGTGTGATATACACTGGCCAACTATAATATTGCAAAACAAAGATTGAGCAAATATTATAGAAAGAGATCAAACAAACAAAAAATGTACAAATACAGGAATTTTTTTCTTCCTGTATATGTGTGTACCTTGGGAAAAGTCTTATTGAAAAACTAAATAAACAGATTATCACATTTGACTCACAGTTTTAGATAACAACTTTATAAGTTATTGATACCTTTTTGTTATCACTTTGCAATTATTATATTAATATTTGTATTAATCAGAAAACAAATATTTTTTTTTTTTTTTAAGATATTTTTATACAAATATTTTTTTTATTTTTTTTTTTAGCATTTAAAAAATGGAAACATGAAATGGAGAGAAAGGAGTTAACCTCATTTACATTGCGTCATGGAGCACGCAAAACTGTAACAGGTCTAAAATATTTCTACATATGCCATCGCTCTGGTAAGTATGCATCCAGAGTAACTGGTCCAAGGCAGAGAATGCTCAAAACTCCTGGCACCTGCAAACTTGGAATAGTGTGTACTGCTGCCATTTATTGTGAAGAAAATCCGGATGGTGTGATTGTAAGATATTGTGCACATCATTATGGTCATGGAAAAGAGACATCCATCGTTCAACTTTCAAAGGAAGAACAAGCTGCAATACAAGGTAATATTGATTTTGTAAGTGAGTGTGTGTGTCTGTGAAGCCTGATGGCCGAGTGGCTAATGCTCTGGCACTCAGTACCACAAGTTTCGTGTTCGAGTCCCGGTGGTGTCATGGGTGTTTATAGTGATTCGGAATCCACTTTAAGCCATAGGTCCTGATCTCATAGGACTGTAAAGCGTCACAGAGCCCAATCCGACTTCTCACCCACATCATTCCCAAACTGTAAAAGAGCAACTCAGCTCTAGGCACAGTGATGTGATGTGGTGTGGTGTGGTGTGGTGTAGTAGTCTGTGTGTGAAAACATTCATTGGAAAAATAAGGGTATTTTATGTGAAAAATTAATTGCATTAGATTTGAAACCAACTTTTTACATGAAAAATATAGTTTGGCTTTGGCCCTGTTTCCATTTTATGTGACTTGGTAAGGAAGAATGATATATTTTGCATTTATACATAATAGTAACTATGATCTACTTGGTTTTGTTATTTTGCAACTAATACTATTGTGTATATAAGGACTTATTTATGTTTTTATAACAAAGTCCTATTTTTGAAAATGTTTCATTAAGTTATCTAAATTATTGGCATATTAAAAATGATTTAAAAAAAGCTTATATTAATGGTATGTAAAATTATATGGAAAAAAAAAAAAAATGAAATTTTTGCTTAACTACTGAAAGCTTCGTAAATAACTTTCTTTTGTGAAAGACAAAGGAGAAAAAATTCTGAGGCAATTCTATGTAAATAAATTTTTATAATTCACTATAATAAATTCTACAATATTTTCATAGTATTTTTAAGATTATAACAACATATGTAAATGTTCAAATGAATGAAACAATTTAACTATCATTTGCCTTTTCCTCTCTGAAGGAAATTTTCTGGATATTCTTTAATTTATATTCATAATAAATTCCCCCCACACCAAACCTTTTTTTTTCATATAAAGAAACTGATGGCTTAATATAAGTTCATCAAATTAATAAGTGATGGCTTAATAAGTTCATCAAATTAGTTTGTCATGAATACATGGTTACAGGAAAACATCTCAATAGTACAAGTCTTCATCTGTATGATATGCAATAAAAAATGATTGCAACAAATTAAACATCCATCCAAAGACAAAGGTATTTATTTACCTACCAAGTGTTAGTGTAAATAAATGTCATCTGTATGACATGCAATAAAAATGAACAACTTTATTTTATTTATTATTTAACAACTTTATTTTATTTATTTATTTTTTTTATGTTGAAAATTTGTAAAGCTCATTTACAAAGAAAATTCGTAGATTTCTAAAAATAATTATAAAATCCGTTTTTAAATTAAAAGTGTAATATTTATATTATTATAATACATATTGCCAAAATTTAATTGTTCTTTTCTAGCACTAATTTAATTTTTTTTTTTTTTTTTTTTTGAGGAGGAGGAATGTTAAAAGATTTTTTATTGCTATAGTAAAAGTTATCATTATATCTTTCTTTTACTTGTTTTCAAATAAGCTATATATTTTTTATTTATAATTCCCAATGAAAGTCAGATTATTTGTAATTTTTCTTTTCAGATAACATATCAAAAGGCATTCCATTCGAGAAATTACTTGATGATATAAGAGACAGTCAATCTTCAACTGATCATTTCCAATTGTATCTTTTAAAGAAAAGGGACGTCCGCTACATTAACAATGCATATGCTTTAGAAGAATATACTCCTAATGTATGTGATGCTGAGAGTGTTGACCAGTGGGTTCGCTTGTGCTGCAACATGGAGGATTCGCCGATCCTTTACTACAGGCAAGAAAATTTAGGGGGTTTGAAGGAAGACTTTTTGCTCATCATCATGACTGAATTTCAAAAACAAATTCTATTGTCTGCATCAAAACAAGTGGTTTGCATTGATTCACTATTTCGCAGGAAAGGTGGACGCTTTTATTTGACTGTTCTATTCATAATGGATGAAAATGAAATAGCATTTCCTGTAGCTTTCTGTATTAGCAACAAAGTCGATAGGTTTGTCATTATGCAGTTTCTTTCATCCATCAAGGAATCCACTGGACCTTTGTCTTTTGAATATTTCATGTCAGACAGCGAAAATCTTTATTTTGAATCATGGAAGGAAGTAATGGAAGATGATTCTAAGTGGCTTTGGAGCATGTGGTATGTAGACAACAGAATTCGAGTCCAATTACGTGTTTTCAGAGGTAATATCAAAAAAAGAGCTGAGGTATATAAAACAATGAGAATGCTTTTGGAGTGCCAGAATAGAAATGTCTTTGACTCGATGTTCAAGAAATACATTGATGGTCTTATGCAGGATGGTCAGTCTAAAAACTTAGGAAACTTCATTTTGCAGAAGTATGGTTCAAATGCCGAAATGTGGGCTTATTGTTACCGTAAAGACATAAAATTAAGTACAAATATTCACCTGGAAGTCATGCACCGTACTTTTCGGTACTGCTGTCGAGAGGGTAGAAAGAAGCGTCTAGACAAGTTCATTTTTGTAATAATGAAATTGGTGCGCTATAAAATGTTGGATCGTCTCTGCACCATGTTGGATGATGAAAAAATTGGTTTGGCCATAGAAGCTATAAATATGTGCCACGTTATGGGCCTAGAAATCCGTAGTGAACATATATCTTCATTGTCTGACAAAATTTGGCTGGTTGAGTGTAGAGAAGAAGAGCAGTCTGTGTATGTAATGAAAGAATTTGACACATGCCCCGAACTTTGTAGTTTACGATGTGCTGAATGTGATATATGTGTCCACATGTATTCATGTAGTTGCTTACACAGTATGATTAATGCTAATCTTTGTCAGCACATTCATGCTGTCGTATGGAAATTTCTAACTCCCCACTTTAGCCCTCCACCATCACCTGGGCATGCACCAGCTGTGGAGCCAGAGCAATTGGATTCTTCAGAAGTTTTAGTTGGCGGTCTAGACTTTTTTGACAAAGTTTTGTACAAAACTCACGATCTTTATAAACGAATTAGAGGAAGTAAATGTAATTTATCAAAAGATTCATTAAATGCCCTCATGAACAGGTTGAATGAGTGTGCTGATATTTGTGAAGGAAAGAAAGTCAAGGAACTTAAGGTACCTGTCCCTGCACCACCACCTCCTACACCTCTACAAAGGAATGAGCCTGTTTATGTAATAAATCCTTATGCAAAAAAAGACAATCTACCGCGTACGTTACCCATCAATAGTAATTATCCTGTTATTTTGCCAAACAATGCCAAATCTCTTTCACAATATGTACTTCTTCTTCCAGCAAACATGCAAACTCCTGCCTCATCCAATAAGTGACATCTTTTATAATTAATAATAAAAAAAAAAAAAATGCATTCGTAAAATTCATTTCAAGTGAGATTTCGATTCAAAAACTGATTTTTTGAAATATAATATATAGATTGAGTGGCATAATAAATCAGATTCAGAATTACAAATTAATTTATACAAATGAAAAAAATCACAAAAAATCAAAAATCACAAGTATTATTCATCTTATTTTGAAATACATAACATAATATACTATTTTTATTTTTGTAAAAAGTGTATAATTAAGGTGACTCATTTAATATTGTAAAATAATCTGTTTAAGAGAAGTGATCTCATTTTTATTATTATGGAGTTACAAGGTTCATAAACAAATATGTAGATTATATTTACTTCTGTCAGAAACAGATTATTTTGAATCAAAATTCTTATTATACATTGATTTTAGTATAGAAAAAAATATGTGGTATAAATACATTTTATTTGTACTATTAATATTTACTAAGCAATGAATTTGTGTAAAAAATTAATTGTGTAATAATAATTTTCATTTTCACTTCTTTTTCTCTGAAATAATTATGTTTAACAATATGTGTTTTTATATTAAAAATTCTCATTATTACACAATTCATTTTTTTTTTTCTAGAATACTAATTTTGTTCATTGTTTTACTTAACTAATATATTTTTGGAAAGCATTTTCATTATTATACAGCACTTAATTTTATTGATAAAAATAATTGTTTCTTTAAAATCTATTAATATTTATATATTGGAAATCACATGCGGTATAGATATCTAATCTAATTCCAGAAATAAATAAGATTTGGAAAAATATAAGCAATATATGTAGGGGTGATTTAGTTAAAAAACTATGCATTAGCATTTCAAATATACGTTTTCCACACTTCACTATATGTGAAATAATTATGTTTAACAATATAATTTTATATTAAATATAAGATGGCAGTTTGCTGCAGGCCTTGTTTTGAAATATTTGCCACATTTGATAGTGTTGTTTGTTATTATTTCATGTCATTTCAAAAAAAATCGCTATCGACGCTATTATATTAATTAAAAATATAATTAATATATTTTAATAATGTTTCTTTAATTATAAGTTATATCAAGAGCAAATACAAATTTTATTTTTCATATCTCGGAAATCTTTTTTAATACCTAACTACTGTACCTGTATTTGTGTGTTAAATATTTAAAGATGAAAGAATATAAATAAAAGTTATTTAGAAATGAGAATGAAGTGCAATTATTGCTAGGTTTTTACAATTGAATTAAGTTGTTACATTAAATTATAATTTGCATACCTATATAAGAAACTAAAACGATATATACTTGACGAAAGTAGTAGAATAGTTGAGGGTTTTTTAAGTCAATATTTTTTAAGGTAACATTTGCCGACATGGCTTTGAGCTTTCTCTACATAGTTTTTGATATAAACTTGTGCACATGACGTTTTCCTTTCCTTTTCTTTTTTTAAGCAGATCATTGTAAAATATTCATGTATTGTATTTTTTCATGAAATAAATTTATTTTGTGAATACTGTTTTAGTGTATTTGTACATTCTTATTGCGAGTTTTTTTTTTGTACATTCTTATTGTGGCTAGCACTACTATGAAACATTGATTCATGTAAGTTTTAAACGAAATATCATTTAGAATGCATTGCTAAAATATAGTTCAATAATTGCATAATATTAATTATCTTTTTTTTTAGGAATGTTATTTATTCTTTCTTTAATAGAAAGATTAAAGTTAAAGCTTGTTCATTTCGAAAATATAAATTAAAATTGATTCCTGGTTGTTTTCAGCAATTGATTAGCATCCATCACATTTAATTTACCAAGTTATTACCAGATCAAATTACCTGTTTTTAAATTATTCATATAATGTTAAACGTTTATACATGTAAAAAAGGCAGAAAAAATATAATTTCAATAATCCTTCTATTGTATTTAACTTTTATAGTAATAAATATTTTTATATTGTAATAATACAGAATTTCTTTTCATTTTTTAAAAAATTCATTCTCAAAATGATTCCATAGAAGGAATTGTTTCTAGAAAATTATTAGTGGTATATGTAGTCGGAAATAAAAATGCAGCAGAGTTTGTTATTGTATAATTGTTCCTGCAAAAATTGTTTACCTTTTTGAGTACTATGAAATTATGGCCATGTAGAATTTTTTTTTCTCATGAGAAGTTCTGGCATTTCATTCCCAGGAGAAAGGAATGTATGTTATTTGATTCATCACTGAAATTTGACACTTGACAAGCTGTATTGTGGGTAGTTATATTACATGCAATGAGTGTTTTGTACTCATGAGAACAACCTGCCACTCAAATGTGATTGCAGATATTCGGTATCATGTATAATGAGATTTGGGAAATTAGCAAATGTCTGTTCGACATTCACATGTCGAAACAACTACAGATGGAGTATATGGTACAGATATACCATGAGTTGTTCCATCTTGAAGAGTGATAGACCACGAGTTCAGAAATGTCTACTCTAATGAGAAGTGAGGGAAGTTGCCCTCTCCTCTTGACGGATTGTCTTAAAAGAGGTTTTTGGTGAAGAGAGTTCTGCGACGAGTCGATCAGAAGTGTTGTTTTTCTTTTTTTCTGTGAAGTGACTGAATAGGCCGGAGTGCCCGCTTGTTTTTCAAAATGAAGCCCTTGTGGTTTCGTTTATCACGCCGTGTGATAATTAAAGTCTGCCGCAGACCAGGCAATTAGACTCGACGTAGAATCGAGAAATTTGAAAATTCCGACCTTGGAGTGAACTGCACTTGTGATTTAACGGTGCATGCAATTATGATAAAATTTAAATTTTTAATTATCCTTTCTTTGTAGAATAATCCAGAGTTCATTATTTGTATATATATATAATGCTTCTAAATATAAATTAAAGTGTTCTCATGAACCTGAAAGTGGCTCTCTTCTTTGAAGCCGTTATAGGTGTAATATTGGTGGAGACGTTACAGCAATTATGAGTAACAGTAAAAGGATGCTGCTGGAAAATCAAGTCGTTTCCAAACTATATGGTAATAGGGCCTGAATGGCCGAGTGGCTAGCGCTCGGTACCACAGGTTTCGGGTTCGAGTCCCGGCGGTGCCATGGATGTTTGTAGTGGTTCGAGATTCACTTTAAACTGTAGGTCCCGGTCTAATAGGATTGTAGAGCGTTGCGGGGGCATTGTTACTCCGCGTCCGTGGCTTATCTTAAAAGTTACACGCGCCCTCTGTTTAATGCAAAGAGAGTAACGTCTAAGTGTTTGCCAGCTGCATTAGAAAGAGAAAAAAATTGTAAGTCAAGCAAAAAGCCAAACATCTAAATGTAAAAAGAAAAAAAAAAAAAAATGAAAAAGATGCCGAAATTTTTTTGTTCTAATGCAGCTGGCAAACACTTTGGCACAGACAGTTTAGTAATTAGGCATTCAGTCCCCAGAAGTTTTGCCATTCCTGTTTCACTTCCATGGCAAAGTGTCTCCAGTACATCACTGGACATGCTTTCTTATTGCCTTATGTATTTTGAAATTTAATTAGTGTGTTTTAATTTTTAACTAGTTTCGTAATTTTTATGTAGGACTGTGAATTAATTTTGAAAAAGTTGTAACTTATACTACACCGCATTGTATACTTCTGTAACAGTTTTTTATGTCAAAACTCTGTCATTGGACTTTTACTTTTTATTATGTGTTACTTTATCAAATTGTAAACAACCGAACATGTTGAATTACAAGCCAACAAAATACCATTTACAGGAAGTCTTAATTTTTAATGTTTAATTCAAAGAAAAGTGGTGTTGGAAAAACTTACGGTGAACATGTTCCATAGACAAAAATATAAGAATATTGGTTTCGATGTTTTTGAAGTGGTGACTTTGATAGAGTTGACAAAGAACGCCTGTGGTCAACCGAACAAATTCGAAGATGACGATTTGGAAGCATCACTCGACTAAGATTCATGTCAAACGCTAGATGATTTCGTTGAATGTGGATCACATAACAGTTTCTAACAGGTTACGGTTTCTTACAGGTTAACGGTTGATTTTCTGGTGCAAAGTCCGAATAATGTTTATCAAGCCAAGCCTTCGCTTCAATAGTATTTTTTTTCGCCAAAAGCAATGCTTTATTAACACACGAAATTCCTTTTTATCCATTTTTTCAAACTAGGAAAAGTTGCTTCGCTAAAAAATGCCATAACTCACACACTAACAGTGCAACAGCTGTCAAATTTATAAACGTGTCTTTTGAAGGTTAGGGCTGACTAAAAATCATATGGATTTAATACTAGTAGTGCCATCTATGTTTTCGCCTATGAACTTTTCAGACCGCCTGTTAAGTCTTTAAATACGCTCGTTATGACTTAAAAGCAAGAAAATTGGGTGCCCTACTAATTGAACCCTAGAGATGTTGAACGGCGATTTTTCACGTAGTGAACAATTGCTTCAACATAAAAAAAAAAAAAAAAAAAAAAAAAAAAAGTTTTTGCATCATATCGTCATTGGATAAAACATGGAAATCAAAAATGGATGTGCTTTTTTTTTCATAATTGGGTACATTTTAATCATAAGCTTAGAAAATCGTGGAGTTTGCCTGGTCATACATCAAGATCGACAATAAAATAATCACTCGAAGTCCATGCTCTGTTGGTGGGGCCAGTTTGTGTTGTGTATTGGTGTTGGAGTGCTTCAATTGCATGAAATCATTATTGGTGAACTCTTGCAAACCCAACTGATGATTGGAGTCGTGTATTGAAGGCAAAAACGGCACGATAAAATAATTTTTTTCAACATGACAACGCTCGATTACATGTAGTCAAAAAAAAAAATTAGAAACATGAAATGGGATGTTTTACACCCCACACGCTGTATACGCTCACCAGATATTGCGTCGTCAGATTACTATTTGCTTCGATCCATAGAGGATGGCATGGCTAAGTAGCTTTTCTAATATTGCAAAGATATGTAAAAATTCTATCCGTTAGTGCAGGGGTCTCCAAACTACGGCCCGCGGGCTAAATCCGGCCTGCCAGTGTCATCCATCCGGCCCGCGACAGCGAATAGCTTATTGTTGCTGTAATAAGTTGGATAAAAAAACAAATATCGATATAATACGCAATAGTAATTGAACCAGCGAATTTAGGAAGCGTATGCTCGCTCAGAGCGCGTACTTGGCGACTAGTCTAAAAATTATAGATAATGACAGAAAAATTAAAACGGGTTTGGCCCTTGGTACTTACTGGAGTAAACAGTATGGCCCTAAGGCTGGAAAGTTTGGAGACCCCTGCGTTAGTGGATAGCATTGAAAGATGAGTTGTTCTTTCGGCACAGAATCTTTACTGCTAGAAAGACGGGAAAAATAGTGGTTAGCGATGGACAATATTTTGAAAATAATTATGTACACAGTTCTTCACAATAAAGCCCTGAATTTACAAAAGAATCCTTCAAAATTAATTTGCACTCGTAGTAATATGAGAAGAAGGAGTCTTTGGCTCTTATTGTAGTAGCAAAAGGTTCCAAAATATCAATGAAAGATAAAAAAAAAAAAAAAAAGATATTGCTTGAGATAAAAAGGTACCGCCTTAAATGAAGAATAAACTAGTACAGTGGAGAAATTCTAACAAATTTAATTTAGGAAACGCCTTTAATCTTTATAAGCAATGGTTAATTATAACTGAAACCAATTGGTGATTTTTACAGTTGTTCCCCTGGTCTAGACCTGGTCCATGAGACCATGTTCCTCAAGCATCTTCATGACGGCCTCTCCACAGCTGCTCAATAGAGGCGCCCAACGACTAACGACTGTCCATGGCTACGGGTAAGATGCAGTTTCAGTTTAGACGAGGCGTGTATGTACAATTCGTTTTTCTTTTTCATTTAGACTCCAAATTGCACAATCAAAAATTTTTATGGAATACCATTTTTCTAGTTATACCTAGCATATTTATCTCTTATGTAATATCTCCTGCCTTTTTTATTACTCTTGTCCATAATTTTGCAGCAACTGCTTCTACCGTCTATTTATTTATTAGCTATTAAGATTTTCTAAATTCTATAATAATTGATTTGATGATTATTCCTTCAGCTCTCTGATTTGTATAATTTCCTATGTAGTGTTTATAGTATTATATCGCTTTTAAATTTTTTTTTCTCTCTAATATCTTACCTAACGTTTTTATATTTTTCGCATTTCTTATTTCATCCTTCTTCAATTTTTAAAATTTTTTTGATATTTAGTTCTGTTCTTGTATGAATTTCCCCCATTGTTCAGCTTCTGTACCTCCAAAAGTTATTATGCAAATTTTTTACCCCTGTCTTGCATCCATTCATTTCACCCACATCATTCCCACATTGTAAAGGGACAACTCAGCTCTAGGCACAGTGATGTGGTGTGGTGTGGTGTAGTAGTAGTAGTTAGACGAGGCACCATGAAGGTCGGAGTCTGACTTTGCCTGTTAGTGTTAGCTGGGAATAATGGAGTGGCCTTCACTCCTAGGGTGGCCCTACCAGGAGTTAAAACTCAAGCTCCTCCCAGGAACATCCCCTTGTTACGATGAAGCCCCCAACAGGGCTAAGGTGGGCGATTTTTACTTGGCAGCACTATGAATTGCAGAACTAATTTTTTTCTTCTAATGCAGCTGGCAAATAGACCGTGATCTTCGCCATAAGGGCTGCACCGACGTTACTCACTTTGCACTACCCAGGGAGCGCGTGTAACTTGATGGTAAGCCACGGTCGCGGAGTAACAATGCCCCCGCAACGCTCTACGTTCCTGTTAGGACCGGACCTACGGCTTAAAGTGGATTCCGAACCACTACACACACCCCATGGGCAAAGCCGGGATTTGAACCCGATACCTGTGGTACCGAACGCCAGAGATTGCAGAACTAATAACACCACCTTATCTGGATATTAGAGAGTTTTTGCATACCGTATTTTGGACATCCGTTATTTTTTCTCCCTAGCGCGCATGCTCATAGGAAACATTATTTCAGATACGCATGCGCAATTTCCTATGAACATGCGAGCTAGGGAGAAAAAATATCGGACGTCCAAAATACGGTATGCAAAAACTCTCTATTATCTGCTGAAAAGACGTTTTATGCATTTGTATCAAATGTGAATAAGGACGAAGAGAAATATCTATTAAAAAAACATTTAACTGACATGTCAGAATTATAAAAATATAAAATTTTGCCAGAAACATTATAAAAATTTTGAATTTGCCAGAAAAAAAAAAAAAAAAAAAAAGTCGAACATATATTTCGAAGGTCAGGAGTCTGTTTAAAAACCAGACTCTTTTATTAAAATAATTTGCATTTCTGAATTCATGGGACTGTTAAAATGAAATGTTAAGGAGGCCATTCAGTTGCATCCTTTAATAGTACAACCACTAACGGGAGGACATTTATTACTTTAGCAGCAATCCAACTAAACATCTAGAGACTTTTCACAATACTGAGGTTTTGAAAAGCTCTTTTGGATCAAAGTTAATACAACGGAAGATGTTTTATAAACTATTCTATTATTAAAAACACAGTTTAATGTATTACAAATGGACCTGAATGGCCGAGTGGCTAGCGCTCGGTACCACAGGTTTCGGGTTCGAGTCCCGGCGGTGCCATGGATGTTTGTAGTGGTTCGGAATCCACTTTAAACCATAGGTCCCGGTCCTAATAGGATCGTAGAGCGTTGCGGGGGCATTGTTACTCCGCGTCCGTGGCTTATCCACAAGTTACACGCGCCCCCTGGGTAATGCAAAGTGAGTACCGTCTGTGCAGCGCTTGCCTTAAGGCATCCATGACATGTCTAAGTGTTTGCCAGCTGCGTTAGAAAGAAAAAAATGTATTACAAACAGAACATCTTTGTGATTCAAATGTACAATTTTCTTTTACTTCTCCTTAGCTATTCTATAATACTTTGCAACCTGTTCATTTAGTACCGTTATTTTTATAGGACATACAGGTGGTTATCAAAATAATGGAAACTCTAGAGTCCTTTACTAGCGTAGGACTGCCTTTGGCATGTAATACAGCTTGGAGTCACCATTCTTTATGAAAATATTGGGAAAGTTCTGGGAGATAATATTTAGGTGCGGGCCAAGGTAGATATTTCTCCTCATCCCCGTAGGCCAAGTGGCTAGCGCTCTGGCCTTTGGTATCCCAGGCTTCAGGTTCGAATCCTGGTGGTGGCATGAATGTTTGTTAATGGTTCGGAATCCACGTTAAACTGTAGGTCCCGGTCTGTTTAGCCCAAAGTGTGCACAAGATGACCGTAGAGCGACAAACCAAACCAAACCTCATCCTCGTATTCATCAAAACTAGATTTGACAGATCTCTCTGCATGAATAGGAGTATTATCATTCTGGAATATTCCATCTCCTGCAGGAAACAAAGTTTGCATCATGGGACAACTAAAGCTTCTCTATAATCCCCAGTGATCTTCCCTTTCACGGTTACGATTGGGCCAGCAGAAAACCACGACATGGCTGCCCATATCATGACAGATCCAACTTCCATGCTTGACAGTTGGAAGGAAGCAATCACCATCCTACGCTTGTGCAGGTGTCATCCGAACGTGCACCTTCCTGTTGTGTGAAAGACCATTTAACTGTATTCCACTTTCCATCAGGTTTTGGGATGGGGCACCCTATAAACCACATTCGGCATTAATAGATATGACAAGTGGCTTGAGTATTTATGCTCTGCTGTAAATGTCTTGATTATGAAGATGACTGAAATTGTTGACACTGGAGAATCCAGATGCTGATTGAGCTCTGCGGATACTTTGGTTGCAGTTGTTCACTTTTTGAGACGTCACAATCCACTTCAATACCCGTCGGCCTCTTTCGCTCAGCTTCTCCTTCCGTCCACTCTTTTGCTTTGCAGAGCTTGTCTTGCCGCTCTGTGTGTACGCAGCCATGACTTTAGACACCGTACCTCTAGAACAGGGGTCTCCAAACTTTCTAGCCTTAGATCCATACTGTTTACTCCAGTTAAGTACCGAGGGCCAAAACATTTTTAATTTTTCTGCCATTTTCTATAATTTCTAGGCTATTCCGTTCCTGGGGGATTTTCAGGATAAAAATCATATATGTTTGATTCAGGATATATATATATATATTCCAAACATCGATATACATACATATGCGATACTCTTTACCCCAACATAACTACCGAGGGTAACCGAGGGATGTTCACTAGTTTATAATGTTAGTGGGATTCATTTCAATTATTTGTTAGTTGTTATGCTCAAGTTAATTTTTCTGCTATTATGCTTGTCATTAAGCTTTACCTAGCAAGTCAATAAAATCGAGTTATTATCATTCTGTGTTTTTTATCCAACTTATTACAGCAACAATAAGCTATTCGAAGTTGCGGGCTGTAGTTTGTGGAGACCCCTGCTTTAAAAAAGCCTAAAATCAGGGATGTCTCGATCACAGTTGCACCAGCTAGTCGGACTCCTGCGATATGGCCTCTTTGAAAGCCTGTGAGGTCTGACATTTTATGCTTTTAACAAAATTCCAAGACGTATACAACTTCACTAAAGTTACCTCATACTATCATGATACATACTTTTTATGTTTTAATAAAAGCTGGTAGCTAAGATTACATTTTAATGATTATAAAGCGCATTCAAAAATATCACTCATTCTCAGGTGTTTCCATTATTCTGATAACCACCTGTATATTTTTTGTAAACAAATTTATAGTGTAAGAATGTCTTTTAAGTAAGTGCAAATACTACACTTTTAAAGTTCTAAAAAATACGTTATTCAAAAACTGTTTTTATAGATGCGAGTTCCATAAAAGTCATTGAATTTATTTCATTAATTCTTCTAAATCCATTAGTAAAAATCATAGTATGTAAAATTATGGATCATTATAAAAATTCGACTCAGAAATTTTTGGTTGAAGCCTTTCAATTGAAACGTGGACTGCTGTGCCCAAAAATTAAGACCAATTTTCAATTTAAAATTCCCGGGGCTTATGGAATTTCAATTTTTTTCTGTTTTAGGCTGCTGGCACTGACCTTGACATCTGTGGGAAATTTGACGTCAAAATATTCATCAGTGTTTGAGTTACGCTTGGCTTTGTGAGACGCTCAAACTGTTTCTTGCGATTTTTGAAATGTCCGAATCAATTGAGCAAAGAACTTGCATTCGGTTTTGTTTGCGAAAACGTATAGAAAGTTGCAGAAGGTATTCGGTGAGCATTCCTATATCGGAAAGAAATATTTAGAAGTGGTATAAACAGTTAAAAAGGCAGAGAGAGCGTTGAAGACGAAGAGACCTCTCTGGCCGACCCTCCACTTCAACCGACGAAGCTCACGTCCAAAAATTAAAGATTGGGTGCTCGCAAATCGTCGATTTACAATTAGAGACTTTGCTGATGATGTTGGAATTTCAAAAGGATTGGTCCATTCCATTTTGGGCCTCAAATCTCGATTGGTACCGAAAACACTGAATGCGTCAGCTCACATTGCATTGATTCTTCGTGATTTTTTACGCCAAAAATGAAACCCATATCGTTCCACAACCACCGTATTCCCACCGTGCGACTTCTGGCTATTCCTTAAACTCAAACGACCACTCCGGGGACACCGTTTCGAGTCGATTGAAGAGATTCAACGTGAATCGCCGCGCGCTTCGAAGGCCATCCCTGCCTATGACTTTTTAGCTTGCATTGAGGATTGGAAAAAAAGTTGGCATTTGTCCAGAAGGTATTGCCTTGAAGGCGATGAAATAAATTTGGAAGAATAAATAAAGAGTTTTTGAAAATATAATAATTGGTCTTACTTTTGGGCACAGTAGTACTTCCATATAAATGTATTTGTAAAAATGGATGAAGAATCAATCTTCATTTTGCAAAACCGATTCAATTGATATCCAAGAAAGAAACTGGTTCGTTGATAACAAAACACCATTTGTTACTGGTTTGAGCATTGTTTATTTATAGGCGTGAAGTGTTGACGCTGGAATTTCCATTCTGATGTATGGCACAAAGCAGTCAGGTTTTGGTTTGATGAACAAGTACAATATAACATGTGGGCTGAAAAGCTCATAGGCTGACACATTGATGGCGTTACTAGTATTAAATCCGTATGATTTTTAGTTAGCCCTAACGTTCAAAAGACGCGTGTATAAATTTAACAGCTGTTGCTCTATTAGTATGGGAGTTACAGCATTTTTAGGTTCATCACATACAGTCCATTCGGCTGACTGTCGATTGGACTCCGGTGTGAAATGATGGAACCATATTTCATTCATTGTCACACATAGACTCAAAAATTCGGGTTCATTACGATTGAACAGCTCCAAACACTGCTTAGAATCACCAATTCGTTGTTGTTTTGGGTCGATTGTGAGCTCGCGCGGCACCCACTTTGAACAGATCTCGTCTCGTTTAAATTTAGCAAACCACTTCTCCACGGTTGATTTTCCTGGTGCAAAGTCCGAATAATGTTCATCAAGCCAAGCCTTGGCTTCAATAGTATTTTTTTGTTTCGCCAAAAGCAATGCTTTATTAACACACGAAATTCCTTTTATCCATTTTTTCAAACTAACAAAAGCTGCTTCACTAAAAGGCTATAACTCCCATGCTAATATTGCAAACCGCTGTCAAATTTAAACACGTGTCTTTTGAAGGTTAGGCTAACTAAAAACATATAGATTTAATACTAGTAGAGCCATTTATGTTTCAGCCCACTGTTATATACATAAAATATTTATTTTTTATTTTTTAATTTTCAATCAAAAAGGTATTTAGTTACTCATTTAATTTTTTAATTTTCAATCAGTTGTTAAATTGTTAAATAGGTATTTAGTTACTCATTTAATAAATTTGTTAGGAAAAAATTCCAACAAGTGCCCAAAAGTAAGGTGGGGGAAAAGAATAGATTTTTTTTTTTCAATTGAGCCAATTCCATCAGTTTCTTTTCAATAGAGAAATAAGTCGACGAAGAAGCTAGAAGTTTTCTTATATACGATCCAAAAATCTCTGGAAAGTTGGTTTCGAGATTAAAAGATATAAAAGATTTCTTTTGTGAAGAAGAAATGTTCACACCTTAAAATCCGCCAAGGTTGAGTTGTTTTATGAGAAATAGTATAGGTTTAAGAATTATTATGTAACTTTTATTTATTTTTTTTTATTTTCAATGGCAGATTATGAACAATTACAGCAAAAAAAAACAACGAAAAAAAAAAAAAAAAAAAAAAAAAAAAAGAACAGAGAATACAACAAAACATGCTGCAACAGAGTTCATTAATCTAACAAATCTCTAGCCTTTCAATATCGCTCGGCGGGAAAAGTCCTTGCTCAGAGCAGGACAGTACAGTAGATGCGTGGAGTCCATGGCCTCTCCAGAGCTGCATATCGGGGAAGGAACACTTTTGAGTCTGTAAAGATGGTTTCGCAGGCAGTCGGTTGTCAAATTGGCGTCCATAACAGTAAAGACATCAATATCCTTCTCACACAGAGTCAGCAAAAGCTCTGCGCGCTTGGATTGAGACACTCCACCGACATTCCACTGTAGCACTCGGAGAGTATCAAAGTGAGGGGAGGAAGACATAATGCCAAGTTGCAGATCTTTTAGCCACTAAAAAGTGTTACCAGGTGCACCATGGGAAGGTAGATCTTCTGCGCACCCTTATTATGTAACTTGCTTGAAAGAAAATCTTGTAACACAGAACAAGCTTCAAATGTAGATGAGGAATTTTGAATAGATTGAATAAGTTTGGGTCAACATATGGTTTGTCTGTAATTTTTAAGATGGTGACTGAGTTGGAAGGACATTTGAAATGGTCACTATGAAACGGCTCTGAATGTACATGAAAAGGAATGTTAGGCTAAATATCTGCACTTGTAATGGATGAATGGGTATTGGGTTGGTGCACAACTATAAAGCGGTTCTTTGACGTGCCATACTATGCTATGAAAAAAAATTACAATATTTTATAAATTTATGAATGAAAATATCCTTCTATTTTTGGTTATAAAAATGTGTGTCGATAATCATACTCATATTATGCTGCACCACTTTGAGAAAGGATGGAAAGCAACGCAGTCATTTCGTGATGTCAACGAACTTTTCGGTGAGGACACAATCAGCGAAAGTCGATTCAGGGAATGGTTTGCCCCTTTCAAATCTGGCGACACTAGCTTGGAAGATAAGGCAGGAAGAGGTCGACCATCGGATTTCGACGATCAGACACTTTTGGCAGCCTTGGAAAGGGGACCAAGGTTTTAATGAATGTGTGGGAGGAAGATAACTACGATTGTTAGTATTAATTTGTTTCGAGGCAGCATTGTAAGCATCAGTAATTATTTTCGTCATATTTTCTGTAGCGTCATCAATTTCAGCAGCATTGTTAAGTTTGAGCCGAGTAATTAAAATTAAAGTCAATTAAAAAAGAAAATTTAGTCCAACAAGTTCTAACATTGCTGTTAACAGAGATAGTAGGATAAGAAAGGTTAAATTTAATAATTACAGGATTGTGATCTGAGGAAAGCTCATTAAGAGAGGAAATTGTGTAGTTAAAAGGAAAATTTTTTTACAAGATCAATAGTGATTACAAGATCAATAGTAGAGGCAGAATAATTACTAAATCCTGTAGGAGAGTTAGGAGCTAAAATATCAAAATCAGAGTTATGAGCATAAGCAGCTAATTGTTTACCAGTATTATTTCTATTATAACAACCCCACTGAGTGTGTCTAGCATTAAAATCACCAGCCAAAATGGTGCTACTACTATAGGAAAAAAAGAACATTTAGATCATGAATGAAATTAGAGGAAGCAACATTATTTGGAACATAAACAGATGCAATTGTCAAAGATGGAAAATTGAGAGGTACAACAGTAGTTTTAATTGCATGGAGAATTGGAGACGGAACATGAGCGTGTGGAATACTATTCTTTATTAAAATACCAGTGCCACCAGAGACAGGACTCTGTGGTCCGTCATTGCGATAGAAAATGTAACCAGAAAAATTAGGAGAATGATCAGATTTTAAAAGCGTTTCCTGTAGTAGTACAATGTCTGGGTTATAGTTATTAAGAAAAACATCAAATTCAAAAGTTTATTTTTAAACTATAAGCATTCCAGTAGCAAAATGCAAAGCCCAGTAGCCGATTGAATCATTACGAAGTATTTGGAAAAGATTGAGACGCCAGGCCATTAACAAATGCCTGAGTTTATCTACTTTAGTTTGAGCAGTACTTACTTTTTTGGATAAGGCCATCAAGACCCTCCAGATAGTAAATATAGAGAGAAATTCTCGCATCAGATAGCTAGCTTTTTGAAAACTTGGATATCATCAACACTTATTAATGGTTTTACCTCACCAAAACAATCCTCCAAAAAAAACTAGAAAGTTTCGTACAAAATTTCTCTTACCTTTCCAGTTCCCAGGAATATTAAGAGTGAGATATCTAAAGGAGCGGATGTAGACAATTAATTCCAATATCTATTTACAATACTTTTATTAAGCATATTAAAATGACGAGATGACACAAAAAATTACTGAACATACAAACAGAGAAACCGCATCTTAGCGCGGCTAACTACTAACAAGGAAGTTCCAAAGTTCAGAGCGCGAAAAAATTTCTTAAACCGAAGTACGATTGGTTACAGTTAAGAGAGGAAAAGTGTTCACGTGATAAACAAATCAAAAGTTCTAGTTCGACATTCTCCCACCTTTGAGTTTCAAGAGAATAATGAAACTCCAAATCATAAGTCCAATCGCTTAGAGATCTCAGGATTCTTCCACAACGGGATGTCTGATAAGTATCACTCTTATCACACCTGTCATATGGTTGACAGTCAATAGATTGAGGACAATCACTGGATCTGATGTGGAATCATCAGTGTCGGGGCACTTGTTACGTAAGGAGTCAGATAGTGGAGTCCTACTCTGCAAGGCACACCTTTCATCTTGTCTAATTTCTAATGAATATAAGCGCTGTATAGCCCTTATGAAACACTCATTCTTGGTTTTCAATTCAACAACTCGAACTTTATTGTCTTTACCAGGAAAAAGTGTCACTACTTTTGCTAAAGGCCAATTTAGTCTTTTCATGTTGCTATCCCCAATCAAGACGATATCACCTTCCTTAATTTTTGCTTCTTCCTGGAGTTTGGAAAATTCTTTTTAGTTGACCAAGGTATTCATTTCTAAATCGGCTTCTGAGATCTTCGTGAAGTCTTTGTCTATACATAAATCGTTTATTCATTCTTTTTGAATCCATTTGATCTAAATCCGGCATTCCAACTTCTTTTATTTCTTGAATGAACATTGCTGGTGTAAGTGCAATAAGATCTTCTATGTCTTCAGACAGATATGTTAATGGTCTTGAATTAATTATGTTTTCTGCTTCGCATATAACAATATGCATTTCTTCATAATGCAGACTAGCTTTACCCAGGACTTTTCTCATTATTCCTTTTAACATACCAATAAGTCTTTCCCAAAATCCACCCCACCATGGGGCTGATGGCGGATTTAATTTCCAATTAATCTTCTTAGTGGCAGCAAATTCTTCTATTTTTTCCCAATTAATAGATTTCAGTTCATTAGATGTACCAACTAAATTTGTACCATTATCAGAATATATTGTACAAGGTCTTCCTCTACGAGAGATAAATCTTCTTAAAGCTAATATGAAGCTATCTGTAGAAAGAAAACTTACAAGTTCTAAATGAACAGCACGAAAAATAGCACAAGTAAATAAGACAATCCAGCATTTTTTGTTGTCTTTCAAAAACAATGGTCCACACAGATCTACACCAATGACTTCGAATACTTGAGCTTCTCTTATTCTATCTTCGGAGAGTGGAGCACTAATAGATTGCAGAGGATGCATGGAAAATCTTTTTGCATCGGAGACAGTTTCTAATGACTTGATGAATAGTCTTTCTGCTTTTTATAACCAATATTCTTCTCGTAACGTAAACATCAAGACTTGTATACCTGCATGGCAAAGTTCAACACGCTTGTCAAATATTAATTTGCCTACTATATGATGCTTTGATGGTAGCAAAACTGGATATCGAAAACTTTCTTGATCTTTTCTTTGTATAATTCTTGTCTTTACTCTAAGGAGATCATCTGGATCTAAATAGGTCTGCATTGAAAGATTTCTGTTTTTCTCAAAACATTCTCTTTGAACTTTTCTTAAAATTATTTTCTCGGCTTTATCACATTCTTCAACATTTAAGTTACAAAAAAAGTTCTTGCATTTACCCTTTTCTTAATATTGTTGATGAAACGAAATATCCACAATCCATAATTCTTACGATCTTTTTGTAAGACGAAATTCTTAAAAATATTCAAAAGTTTCAGTTTCGATGTTTGATGCAGATATAACAACTTTTCTTTTTTTCCGAATTAATAACTTCTAAATCAGGAAACACTTCAGAAGTAGGCCATTTTTCAATTTCAGGATCACCTTCTTTCCACCATTAGAAGCGTAAATAGCCTCTGTCCTTTTCGCGTAAAGATATTTGAAAGATGATCGACGAATATCAGCAGTGACACCAATGTTACCCAACCTAAATCGATTCAAAACAGCTGGAATCAGTTCAATGAGATTGGCTCCTTTTTCAATACAATCATTCAAAGAAACAGAGTTATTAACACGAGCTGAACAATCAAAAACTGGTCTTATTTTGGTAGTAGATACTATACACTGAAGTGACAAAAGTCATGGATAGCAATATGCAAATTTTCAGATGGCAGTAGCATCGCGTAGAACAGGTATAAATGCGCAGTGCTTTCGCAGAGCTTTCATTTCTGTTCAAGTTATTCATGTGAAGAGATTTTGACGCGATGATGACCGCACGACGGGAATTAACAGACTTTGAACGCGGAATGTTAGTTGGAGCTAGACGCATGGGTCATGCCATTTCGGAAATCGTTAGGGAATTCAACATTCCCAGATCCACTGTGTCAAGAGTGTGCCGAGAGTATGACATTTCAGGCATAACATCCCACCATGGACAGCGCAGTGCTCGACCGCCTGCACTTAACGACCGAGACCGGCGACGTCTGCAAAGAGTCGTAAATTCTAACAGACAAGCAACACTGCGTCAAATAACCGCAGAAATCAATGTGGGACGTCCAAGGGACTTGTCTGTTAGAACTGTGCGGGGAAATTTGGCTTTCTTGGGATATTCCAGCAGAAGACCGACTCGAGTGCCTTTACTGACAGAACGACATCGCTTGCAGCGACTCTCGTGGGCACGTGAACATATCGGTTGGTCCCTAGATGAATGGAAAACCGTGTCCTGGTCCGATGTGTCACGATTTCAGTTGGTAAGAGCTGATGGTAGGGTTCGAGTGTGGCGCAGACCCCACGAAGCCATGGACCCAAACTGTCAGCAAGGTACTGTTCAAGCTGGTGGTGGCTCCGTAACGGTGTGGGCTGTTTTTCATGGCATGGACTTGGTCCTCTGGTGCGACTGGACCGAACATTGACTGGAAATGCTTATGTTCAGCTACTTGGAGATCACTTGCAGCCATTCATGGACTTCATGTACCCAAACCACGATGGGATTTTTATGGATGACAATGCGCCATGTCACCGGGCCACAATTGTTCGCGATTGGTTTGAAGAACATTCTGGACAATTCCAACGAATGATCTGGCCACCTAGATCGCCCGACATGAATCCCATCAAGCATTTATGGGACATCATCGAGAGGTCTGTTCGTGCCCAAAATACTGCACCATCAACGCTTTCACAATTATGGACGTCTATCGAGACAACATGGCTCAATATTCCTGCAGAAGACTTCCAACGACTTGTTGAGTCCATGCTACGTCGAGTTGCTGCACTTCGCCGGGCGAAAGGAGGGCCGACGCGATATTAAGAGGTATCCCATGACTTTTGTCACTTCAGTGTATATCTTCCGTCATTTTCTCTGCTAACTGTTGATTCGAAATGCTCCCAAACTAATTTCTGCACTTCTTCTTTCGATTGCTTTTCGCTAGGATCTAAAATACCCAACGAATCTAAGTTCCATAAGTCCGTAAGTTTAGCATCATTTATGTGTAATGACAGTACAAGAAGAGAACTATCTAACTTAGCATCAGAAATTTTTCCCATTACTGTCCATCCCAGAATTGTCTGAACAGCTACTAATCCACATGGAAGAGGTTCCACTTTTCCTGTAAATAATTTTCCTGCAACATCTGCCCCCAATAAAACATGAATCTCATTAGTATTTTGTTCGTGCAAGCAAATTTTGCTTTTAGGCGAAATGTCACTCAAATATATTCTTTTATCTTTTAAATCATTTATACAGTCTGAACTTCTAATTTTTGGAATTGATGCACAAATTTTGTTTTGATCCATTACTTCTGTTTTAATATTATTCATTTTATCCAAACTACTTAATTGTATCATATGACGGTTATGGCGTTCAGTGATTTCTGTTCCTCCAAATAGCCCATGAGTAATCAATTCTTCTCCTTTTATATCAAAACCCATATTTTCAGCAGCAAATTTTGATATATAACTTCTTTGTGATCCGGTATCCATAATTAAACGAATATAATGTTCTAAATTTTTATTCTGGATTCGAACTACTAATGTTTGCAAATAAACTTCGTCCAAAGATGACTGATTGGTAAGAACAGTACTTTCTGAAGATTCATTTTTATTAATTTGTTTCTGTTTATATTTTTGAAAAGCACATGATCGAAGAATGTTTTCCTGAACAGTGGAAAAAAATTATATTACTCTTACAAAATCGAGAAATATGTTTTTTAATTTCGTGACATTTAAAACAAGCTCCCTTTTTCATTAAATATTTTTTATTTCTTCAATAGACAAATTTATCGCGTATTCACAAGTAGAACTAGGATGATCCGATGACTCACAAAAACGCAATTTGTTGTATTTTTATTTCTTTCTTTAATAGTTGAAACTAATTCTGCTGCCGAAGGAATTCTTTCCCAGCCTAATTTATTACTTCTTGAGCCGCGGTTGCTTACTTTATCGAGAGGCGAAAAGGGCCGAGGTCGAAAATCTCAATTTATCCAATTACTCTCGAGAAGAAATCAGTGGAAAAAGAATTAATAAATGAAAAAAGAAAAATACTAATGAAAACAGATTTTCAAATAATCAGTGAACTTCAAATGATTCCAAAATTATGAAATGGAAGGGTCAGAAATGACGTGTCGTGCAGTACTTCTGTCACGAAATAATACTGTAATGTTAGTATACTCGGAAAATCGCGATGAAAAATAAAAACTAACAACTAAGCAATTTTTCGTAGAAAATTAATTAGTGTAACGGTTTTATAATACGGTTCATCGCTCATATCAAATAACCAAGAATAGGAGAGGACTTTATATCCAAAAAGCTTGTTTAAGTTTTTCTCTTTGTACATCATATTTGGTACATTGGAATAGAATGTGTACTTCTGTTTCAGGTTTTTGCATCGTGAGCACGTTGGAGAAGACGTTAATCCAAATCTATGGAGTCTGGCTGTAGAAGGATATGTTTTGGTCCGAAATCTGAAATTAGAACTTCTTTTCTATTGATAGGTAAAAGACGATGAATTGATTTGATGCTATTTAGATGCAACAGATCCATTGCGTATTTACTTTTGTTCCATTGTTCATTTGAAGTTTGAAATATTTTCTTTTTTGATGGTAGATGACGTCATCCGGAGAAATCCAACTTAAAATTATTGTATCTGACGCGGATTTTGCCAAAGAATCTGCTTGCTTGTTCATTTTCCTGTATGCCAACGTGACCTGAGTCCAAATGAATTGTAAAGATAATATGGAATTTAGGTTTTGTTTGAGTTGATTTCCTAGCAATTTGGTGACTCTTGTGGATTTAAAATTGCAATTTTGAAGAGCTCGGAGAGCAGAGAGACTATCTGATAAAATAATGTAATGATGTGATTTGAGTACATACGTGGAAATTGATAATAG
Organism: Caerostris extrusa; assembly: GCA_021605095.1. Lineage (NCBI taxonomy): Eukaryota > Metazoa > Arthropoda > Arachnida > Araneae > Araneidae > Caerostris > Caerostris extrusa. The sequence continues at coordinate 133 of BPLR01003597.1, read as the reverse complement.
AAGTGCCAGAGTTTCTCCTGTAAGAATACTATTATAATTAGAGATTGTCCCAGATGAATTTTCCTGTGTGAAAAATTAATGCAAGAAATTGAGTGTTTGGCTGGAGATTTGGATGCATCGGCTGCTAAAATTA